>JBBPBX010024105.1:0-26606 GCA_038048925.1 Garcialebias charrua | reverse complement strand
ATATATATATATATATATATATATATTTTATGCATTAAAACCCTTGAGCCCCACATGATATTGTTGATGACATTGGATTTAGAACAGTTGTCCTTATTCAGAGGGACTAGAGTTTAGGTTTGATTTTAAATTTTAAATTAATTATATATTTATGTTTATAACTCCTAATTGCTCATAAACAATGTCATTTTTTATGTTTATGAGGTTCCACTAATCCTAAAATAGCTAGAGAAAATTTAAAATGCACAGCAAGCCAAAGCCTGCGACTTAACAGGATGAAACTGTCTGGCCAAAGGGGGACACTGGGGGGCAGGCATCAATATTTTAGGGGTGGCAATTTTTTTTTCCTCAAAGCAGCTTGGCCTTTTTATAAATGACTTTGCATGTTTTGTGAGAAGAAAAAAGGAAGGGGAAAAAAAAAGAGCACTGGTGTTTTCACCAAGGGATATATTCTGAGACCAGCTGAACCGCAAGCCCATTAGTTGTGTAATTCTCTGAGTCAGAAAACATTAAACTATACCTCAATCAGATGGTTACTTCCTGTCAGGGGTTTCAAAACAACATCCGTCTGTAAACCATTCAGTGATGTGTCCTGTAAATGGCTTTATCTCATGTCTACTCATTCATGTTTTTCCCCCTTCATGACAAGGTGCCCCCAATTCTACGGGACAGACAGTTTTCAGACTTCACCCCAGACATCACTCCAATCATCCTGGCAGCTCACACAAACAACTACGAAATTGTCAAACTGCTCCTGCAGCGAGGTGTCTCCATACCTCAGCCACACGCCGTGCGCTGCAACTGTGTGGAGTGCATGTTCAGTCCAGACGTGGACAGCCTGCGTCACTCCCGCTCGCGGCTCAACATCTACAAGGCCCTCGCCAGCCCGTCTCTCATTGCCCTCTCCAGCGAAGATCCATTCCTCACAGCTTTTAAACTCAGCTGGGAGCTGAAGGAGCTCAGCACACTGGAGAATGAGTTTAAGTCCGAATATGAGGAGCTATCTCAAACGTGTAAGCAGTTTGCCAAGGACCTGTTGGACCAGACTCGAAGCTCTAAAGAGCTGCAAATAATCCTCAACTACCGCGATGACATCAACCCTCTGCTGGATGACAACATCCATGATCTGGCCCGGCTGAAGCTGGCTATCAAATATTGCCAGAAAGAGGTAAACGTTGTCATAATTTTAACTGCTGTGGCCCTAAAGTCTAAAACCATTGTTCTATTGTGGAGATGCTTAAATTGCAACAGGATTTGTTGTATTGTACAGTTGCATGTTACAAATTGAGAAAGAACTGGATTTCTAATTCAACGAGTACAAAATTTGTGTCTTGCAAGATTTGATCAATGCAGACTGAAGGATATGAAAAGGGCCAAGATGAGCAGTAAAAGGCCAGAGATGGGTGGAGACACCCTTTGGGAATCTAGAGCAACATGTAATTGCCAGTATGGCTCTTAGAAATGCATTACAGTAGACCTCTTAGGCAATCCCATGATGATTAGATAATTGGGTATAATGATGGAAGATGCATCAGCCATTTCCTTGAAATACAAACTCGTGACATTTTAATTAGGGTAGAAACTGTCTTTAAAACCTGCTTCAAAGTATGCATTCATAGATTTGTTTCTGCCACTTGTTTTCAAATAAAGCTAATTTTTTTAATTTAAAAGGGAGGCGTTTGAAAAGCTTCTGAGACAAAGACATGTGACAGGAATATAAAGGGGAGAGATGCACATTATAAAATGTTTTTGCTAGCTGTATAACTGATTTTCAAGCCTTTTTAAATGTTTAAAGAGAACAGACTGAAGGGGGGAAAACTCACAGTTGCTACAAATGAAAAGGTCATATAAACTCTTACATACAGTTCAAGTCTTTAATTTAAACAAATCTGATTATAGTTAAAAACAAAATGGAACAATATAGACTGAACAAAAATTTAAACAAAATATTTTTGTTTTTGCTCCCATTTTCATGAGCTGATCTAAAAAATCTAAGATTTGTATAGGCCTTTTCTCTAAAATATTTTTCACAAATATCTGTAAATCTGTTAGTGAGTATAGTACTTCTCCTTTGCCAAGATAATCCAGTCACCTCACAGGTGTGGCATATCAAGATGCTGGTTAGACTATTGCACAGATGTACCCTAAGCTGGCCACAATAAAATGCCATTTAAATGTGCTGTTTTATCAGACAGCACAGCCAAAGATGTCACAAGTTTTGAGGGGGTGTGCAAATGGCATACTGACTACAAGAATGTCCTTGTTCAGAGAATTTGCCAGTACATCCAAATGACCTCACAACAGACCATGGGTAACCACACCATCCTCTGTGGTCCATAACATATGCCTGCCCATACCATAACCCAACCGTCCCCATGAGCCACAACGTTGACATCAAACTGGGATAACACCTCAGTGGCAGCTCCAGAGATATTTTTATGCAGGTGTTTGGGGGTGGGGGCAAGCATTTTACCGAGGGTGCTATGAAGGATAATTTGTTCTTTTAGTTCTCAAGGTCAAGATCAAGGTGTCTTTACTGTCATTCACATCACATGTGGTACGCGAGGTGGAACGAAACTCTGTACACAAGGTCCCAGTTGCATCCAACAAAAAATACAAATTGAAAAGAAAAACTGTAATGAGATCTAAGATATGAACTAAGAAATACACTAAACTAAGAATATACAGTACTTAGCACTACTAGTACTAAACAATGTACCAAAACAACAGCGGCACGAACATGAGTCTGTGTGAGCAGATGAGGACGAATGAACACAGCAACATGAAATAAATCAGCAGCATGAGATCAGTATTGTGGATAGTCAGCAGCAACAACCAAGTGGCATTACAGTGATTTTTTTCACAGTGATTTTTTTCACAGTAATTTTCACAGTGATAATCCTGACTAGGGATTCATGAGTCTAGCCTCAGGGTAGAAGCTTGTAGCAATAACGAAGGGTGAGATGGAGGAAGAAGGGTGACATATTTTCCATCCCAACTCTACATTTGTTTAATTTATTTTTAATTAATTTAAGTGGGGCACCAGCTGGTCAGTTTATTGACCAACAACAACTTACGGGGCGGCCGTGGCACAGTGGTAATGGCAGTCGACCCCCGATCGGAAGGTTGGAGGTTCGAATCCCGCGTCCGCTCACCATGTGTCGTTGTGTCCCTGGGCAAGACACTTAACCCTGAGTTGCTCCCGGTAGGTCTGGATGGCGCCTTGCAAGGCAGGCTACCACTACCGGTGTAGTGGTGATTGGGTTAAATGCAGAGTCAAATTTCGTCTTGTGTGGAAACATGCATAGATAACAAAAATATGACATCATCATCATCATCATCATGAATGTGTGTATGAATGGGTGGATGGCTGGTATTGTAAAGTGCTTTGGGGCTCCTCACAGGGAGCTGGAAAGCGCTATATAAATAAGCTCCATTTACCATTTACCATTTATTTAATATATTCACCCTTCAATGATCAGAATCAGTCACTGAAGTAGAATCTGTTAATTACAGGGAGTTTTATACCATAACAAATGAATATTCATCTAACCAAAGTTTTCTTTGAAGTTTTATTACAAAAATAATCAAACAAAAAATCAACAACAATAATAAACAAACAATAATAATGAATCAATCAAGGCTTAATTCTCTTATCTAAGGCAAAATTGACTCTTTGAGCAGGAATTATTTCAGTTTTATACACGCATGAATTTAGACAAAGTTTGACAATTTTAATAGATAGTTTACTTTGGATTTTGGTTGAAAGTAGTTATTTAATGTGATCAGATAAGTGATTTATTATCACTGCAAGCCAGGAAATTATTTATCAAGTTGCATCAGCTAAAAATGGCATAATCACCGGACCAAGGCATCATGTCACCAGTTTCTGCTCCTCACCAGGTCAGTGTTGAGGGCATCACTCGTCCTTCTGGGGTTTTGCTGGTGGATCAGACCAGGATAGACCACGAAGAGGACTTGCTGGGAATTGCCCAAAGGTAGCTGAACATGCTGGCTCCATCCTCCATCTATCCAGCACTAGCGTTAGCAGCATTCTCTATAGATGTGGAAGGATGGCAGTATGATCCTTCTTCCAAATTATTGTTTATGTTGATTGCAGTCTGCTTCAAAAATCCTCCTTCTCTGATTCCATTCTAGGCAATTTGGGTAATAGAAAATGGTCCATTTTTGCATTTTGTGCTCTTACCGAACTTTCAGTAATCTGAATTTTCACTTCCAGTTCTGAGGTTCATTTCCTGTTGTGAGATCAGATTTTTTTTAAAAATCATTCAGGCCAGGTGGTCTGACCCTGTGGTCTACACTCATCTCCAGGCCAGCGATCACTCGTTCAGGGATGAAGATGTTCACATCCTTGATAGAGAGGAACAATGGTTTGAAAGAGGAGTAAAGGAGCCCATCTTTGTGAAAAGAAACCACCCATCATTAAACAGAGGCGGAGGCCTCTGTGTTCAATCAATCAATCAATCAATCAATCAATCAATCAATCAATCACCTTTATTTAACCAGGTAGAGCCCGTTGAGATCGAGATCTCTTTTACAAGGGTGACCTGGTCAAGTGGTCAGCAGCACACGTCACATTGGCAATAGGCATTTGCACTTATCAAAAGAAAATAAAGAAAACTACAATCACAGTAAACAGATGTTGACAGTTCAAAACCAACAGGATATGACAGATTTCTATATACATTATATACAAAACAAGCAGACAGACCTCGGTTGGGTTCAACTGTCCCCCTCTTACAATGCTGTTATTGCTAGTATCACTCAGCCCCTTGTGAATAGCAAGCAACCACTAGGGTGCTAACGATCCATCTTTAGGTTGAAGAATTAATCATTAACCATTACCGTAATCATTTTGTTTTTATTTTTCCTTAATCATGTGAACAGCTAGTTTTGGCTGTCAGCAGCAAACTGGTTGAAGGTTGAAGGTGCTATTCATAAGACTGAGCTGAATACAGCACCTCAGACTGAAGATGTCTTTCGGAGGAAAGACGAAACGTTTCTACAATTTTTTCGTTTTGTTTTGTTTTGTTTTTTGAATGTCCAGAGGACCAGAATGAACTTTTTTAGACATTATAATCATCGATTGTTTTTTAAAATTAGTTGTTTTGCGAGGAAAATATCACAACAGCCACATATTAAAGAATATTAACTCAAATGAAAAAAAAAAAAATCTGATTCTTGCGGGTGCTATGACTTGTCCAGTGGGGAGCTATAGCACCCACTAGCTCCCCCTGGAGCCGCCTATGGAACACCTCTCCAATGTGCAATGCACCATCAAATGTGAGCATTTGTCCACTCAAGTCGGTTACGACAATGAACAGCAGTCAGGTGGAGACCCCGATGAGGTCAACAAGCATGCAGATGAGCTTCCCTGAAATAGTTTCTGACAGTTTGTTCAGAAATTCTTTAGTTATGTAAATTGATTGTTGCAGCAGCTATCTGGTCAGCTGGTCTCAGACAATTCTGGAGATGAAGATGCTGGATGTGGAGCTCCTGGGCTGGTATGGTTACATGTGTCCTGTGGTTATGAGGCTGGTTAGATGTACTGCCAAATTCTCTGAAACACCTTTAGAGATGGCTTAGAGGTGTTCTCTTCATGGATGAATCCCAGTTTTCACAGTACAGGGCAGATAGGAGACTGTGTGTATGGTGTTGTGTGGGTGAACGATTTGCTGATGTCAACATTGTGAATGGAATGCCACATGGTGGTAGTGGGGTTAGGGTATGGCATTGGGCAGGCATATGTTATGGACAATGAGCACAGGCTGGTGTGGTTACGTGTTGTGCGGTTGTGAGGCCAGTTGCATGTACTATCTCAGATTCTCTGAATATGGAAAGTCCTGCAGTCAACATGTCAATTGCATGCTCTCAAAACTTCCAACATGTGTGGCATTGTGCTGTGTGATAAAACTGCACATTTTAGAGTGGCCTTTTATTGTGGTCAGCCTAAGGCACATCTGTGCAATCAAAAAGGCGTTCAATACAAGATCAACTGGACTTTATTTGTAACAGAAAACGTTTCGACTCCCATCCGGGAGGCTTTCTCAATTCCATGAACAACTGTGAGAAGTTTGGAGTTATAACAGAACCACGCACCATCATATGTAAATTTCAAGCTGAGGTAACACATACATGTAAATTGACAGATCACACCTTAACAGTAGGGGGTTCCCTTGAGGTCTCTGACAGAAGACACAACACTGTATGTAAATTGACAAAAAACAACTCCCAACCAACAAACAGAGGCTTCTCAAAGAAATTTGTTAGTCTAATTTACAGACAAGACACCTCTGTTCCCATCCGGTGTAAAACGTTTCGGAATCAGTTCCAAAACTGAGTTATAAGTCTTGGAAAGCTGAAATCTCAGACCTCCTCCTCTGTTGAGAGAAGGTTTTTCTCTCTTAACATAAACAGCTTCCTTCACACCTCTCTCAAACCATCTGTGCTCTCGGTCCAAAATTTGCACATTCTGGTCTTCAAATGAGTGACCCTTGTCCGTGAGGTGGAGGTGAACAGCTGAGTTTTGTCCAGAGGAGGTTGCTCTCCTGTGTTGAGACATTCTTTTGTGGATGAGCTGCTTCGTTTCTCCAATGTAACGGTCTGAGCAGACCTCGCTGCACTGGACTGCGTAAACCACACCACTCTGTTTGTGTGTCGGGGTTCTGTCCTTAGGGTGGACCAGCCTCTGTCTGAGAGTCCTGCTGGGTTTGAAATGTACTGGGATGTTGTGTTTGTTGAAAATCCTTCTGAAATTCTCTGAGACTCCAGAGTAATGCCTCCTACCCACCGCCCCCGGCGTCGGGCGGCCGAAGCGGCCGGATAACACCGGTTTACATTCAAAGTCTATGGAGGAGACGCGTGGAGTCACGGGGAACAAGGAAGCGGCGAGATTCAACTGATCGAAGCGGCGCGACGGCAGCCTGCACACGCACGCGCGCGTCGCCGTCGAGCCGCAGACGTCCCAAATGTTGATCTCTGGCGGCTCGACGCATCCGGCAAACAGTCGGGAGAGCCTCGCTATCTGATTACACAACCACAACGGGACTTTTTTCGGACTTTTTAAACTCACCGGATCCAGCCTCCAGGAATTGGAACCAAACTCCGGTAAGAAACGTGGCATTTTTACAGTTGCTGCTGACAGGCTGGTGTACTCTCCAGTGTAGATCACCCCAAACATAAAAAAAAGTTTTAATCTCATCGAAGACCGTCGGAGGTGCAGTTTACACAACAACTGAACCCGGAAAACAAGCCAGAGACCCCTCCCTCTGCTACCCCCTAGTGTACGTCATCAGACGGTGTTCAGTGGCCAGTGGGACCGTGACCAGCGGCAAAAAGGGGGCGGCAGGCGCGTTTGCAGTTGTGCGGTGGGTAGGAGGCATAATCGTGCTGTCTAATCAGCATCTTGATATGCCACACCCGTGAGGTGGATGGGTTATTTAGGCAAAGATTAAGTTCTCACTAACAGATTTACACTAATGTGTGAACAACATTTGAGAGAAAAGGGCCTATTGTGTAGAAAAAGTCAGATCTTTGAGTTCAGCTCATGGAAAAGGGGAGCAAAAACAAAAGTGTTTATATTTTTGTATTTTTGTTCGGTGTAATTGGAAAACATGTTTGGTTCTAGCAGGGGAAATGGTTGTATGGTTATTGGAATCAGATGCAATGACAATAGCTAAATGTTTTTCTTCTTAAAAACCATTGTGCTTCAGCACGGGTCTCATGTTTGTGATCTAATGTATGTTTCAGTGACAAATAAATGCCAGACAGTTTTTGATATTGAAAGGAATTGTCATAATTTTGCAAAACCAATCATTTTTAAATGTTACTAGCAACTAAAACTTGCAAATAATATGTAGTTTTTTTATTTTTTTTTAAATAAATTTCAGACCAAAAACATTAGTGAAATTTGACGTGATGATTTGATTATTTTCATGTAATAAAAATACAAAATTTTCCTGGTGCCACCTTTTAATTATTTTTAGCTCATCAAAATTTCACGAGAAAATTTACAACATCTCTCTCATTCCAGACTTCATACCCCCAAATTTTAATTCCATACAACACACAACCATTACATGGGTCCATTTGGCTATAATTAAGTTACAGTGAAATTAACACCCCTCACCATCTGCAAGTGTCCATCAGATGTTTGTATCAAATCTCAGTGGGCAGGGGAAATGGTTGTATGGTTATTGGAATCAGATGCAAAGACAATAGTTAAATGTTTTTCTTCTTAAAATCATTGTGCTTCAGCATGGGTCTCATGCTTGTGATCTAATTTCTTTGTTTCTGTGTTCTTGTTAGTATTTTTCTAATTATATCCAGCAAGATTGACCAAATTTAGTCTTTTTTCCCCATTTTGAAATTGTTTCATTGGTGTGGGAATATAACAATATACCAAGACTGTTTGCAGGATATGGACAAGTAAAGTTCAAGATAATTACATTTAGTTTAATCTGTTGTTTTCTAAATTTTGAAGATAAACTATAGAAAGTAGAGTTTAAATTTGCCTTTTATCTTTCATCCTCCTTTCTTCCTCCTCTCTTTGTTGCAGTTTGTTGCTCAGCCCAACTGCCAGCAGCTTCTGGCATCTCGGTGGTATGGTGAATTCCCGAGCTGGAGGAGGCGTCACTGGGCAGTGAAGTTCATCACCAGCCTCTTTATTGGCATCCTCTTTCCATTGTTATCCATCGTCTATTTGATATCTCCAAAAAGTCGCTATGGCCTGTCCATCCGTAAGCCTTTCATCAAGTTCATCTGTCACACTGCTTCCTACCTGACCTTCCTCTTCATGCTCTTCTTGGCCTCTCAGCATATTAACACTCAAGACCCGGATAATCCCGCTGCAAACTTCCAGGGCCCGGCACCCACTCCTGTGGAATGGATTATCCTGCCTTGGGTTATTGGTAATAATGCACACATTGGTAGCATGCATTGTGGTACTGTAGGCTGTAGTCACACATAAAAACAGAATATTTGGTGCTTATTTTAAATGCATAGTAATTAATGTACTATGCATGTGCTGCACATTTGTTGTTAATTACAAAATGCATTTTTCTCTGCATTTCTCTCTTTGAGGTTTTATTTGGACTGAAATCAAGCAAATGTGGGATAGTGGTTTTAGGGACTACATGGATGATTGGTGGAACATAATGGACTTCATAATGAACTCACTGTACATTGCAACCATTTCACTTAAGATTGTTGCATACATCAAGGTAATGTATATTAGGATGTTATACAAGACATTTTACCCTGTCAGTTTAATATATTTTAGAATGAATGCATTGATAATACAACAGCATAACATCAGCAAAATAATTCCTGAAAATTTTAAAGTTTTGTAGGAGCTGTGGTTATCAGTGTCATTATTCTTCATTTAAACAGTTCAGAGGGTGCAAACCCAGAGAAGAGTGGGAAACATGGCACCCAACCTTGATGGCAGAAGCCTTGTTTTCCATCGCCAACATCTTCAGCTCCTTACGCCTCATCAGTCTTTTTACTGCCAACTCCCACCTGGGCCCTTTACAGATTTCCCTGGGCCGTATGCTTTTGGATATCCTCAAGTTCCTCTTCATCTACTGTCTAGTCCTTCTAGCCTTTGCTAACGGCCTCAATCAGCTCTACTTTTATTATGCTACAGACGGTGTGAGCAATTGCACAGGCATTCGCTGTCCTACACAGAACAATGCCTTTTCAACGTAAGTAAAAAAAATTGCATATATTGTTTGCCCCTGATGTATTTCAAATGTTAAAATGTTGAATACAAATCTTTTCACCACATATTTATTCATCTGATCTTTGGGCGTTTGCTTTTCAGGTTGTTTGAAACACTGCAGTCATTATTCTGGTCTGTGTTTGGACTGATCAGCCTGTATGTGACAAATGTAAAGCCAGACCATGAATTCACAGAGTTTGTGGGCACCACCATGTTTGGCACCTACAATATCATCTCTTTGGTGGTACTTCTGAACATGCTTATCGCAATGATGAACAACTCCTACCAGCACATTGCTGTGAGTCCCATAGATAACCATTGTGTGATTGCTAATTCAGCATTTCTTGAACAACTCGCCAGTGTTACAAACTCTGATTTTGTGACTGCTTTTAGCAACAATTTAGACCCTTCTTTTGACTAAAAGTGACTAAAGACAGATTACCAACTTTCTTGGTGGTATTGGTGTCTTTTGAAAACCCGTGTGTGAAAGCAATTAGCTCTAAACATATTTAGCACTGCAGGTATTCAGCACTCAGCATTCAAGTTACATTTGTGTTCTCATTATTGTTTTACAACATTATTATGTCCAGCGTTTCATTACATTGTGACAAACTGTTTTTCTTTTCAGGATCATGCAGACATAGAATGGAAATTTGCAAGAACAAAACTATGGATGAGTTATTTTGAAGAAGGGGGAACCTTGTCATCTCCATTCAACATAATTCCCAGCCCAAAGTCCATTTATTATCTGTTTAGATGGATTAAAAGATTTGTGTTTAGGAGACCAGGCAAACAAAGACTCAACTCATTTGAGACTTTGGGGGTAAGAAGTCACCAGAGATTTTGTCTGAGTTTTCTTGTTGCAACAACACTTGGGTTTTGTCTGCCTCAAACCACTTTGCTCCAAAATTACTAAAAGTAAATTCTACCCTGAAATTGGTTAGACTATGTTAATGAGCATCATAAAACCTTTTAGAAATAGACAAGTCAAATTAAAACAGAACTTACATGTTGCTTTATTATTTTTTTGTTTACAGTTTCGTGCAGCAGAAAATGTCCGCTTAAAACACGAATATCAGGTTTGATATCCATAAAGTGCAACAATCTCTTGATGCTTAATTTTTTTAAAACTTAGACATACATCTATGTGAACATTTTATAATATGTATTATTTTAGGAGGTTTTAAAGAACATTGTGAAGCGGTATGTGGCTGCAAAGATCAGAGATGCCAAAACCGAAGAAGGATTGACTGAAGAAAACTTCAAGGTAAATACATGAGAAGTACCAGTAATCCTTATTTAATTGTTTGAAAAATTTCCAGCTAATTTCAGTTGTTTTTCAGCTGTTTTGTGCTCCTTTCAGATCCTTTCTGCTAACTAAAAAAATATATATGCTGCTTCTAACCTCTTTCTGCTAATTTCAGCTTTTTTTGTTGCTAATTTCAGCTTTTTATATGTAAGGGGTTAATGAGGAGGTCAATATTAATACTGACCTCTTTACCTTAATTAATTTACTTATTCAGATTGAATAGTAAATTCACGGATTCTGTTCTTTTTCAGTTTACCCAATATTTCTGTGATCTTTATGATGGACAAATAAACAGAGCCATTAAGTGACAATGGACATTGACTTAGTTTGATATGTCAAAGAGACACTATCATTTATTTAAAATGAATCAACTAAATTAACACCATTACACTTGATTGACATGATTTCACTTTCTTTCAATTTAAAACGTCAGCACACTTAAATTCAACACAACAGACTTCAATATTGGATGTTAACATATTTAGTCTGTGGGCTCTTTAAACTTAAAATAGTTTCCAGCTTAAGATTGAGAGGGAAAGGGAAAAGGAGGAATAAGAGGTTGGAGAGATTAAGTTATTTATCTCGAGTGTAACCAGAGATGACACTTTCCATCCGACTTCGGCTAAATCCCAGGTACGTTTGTAAACAGCTCTTTACCTTTTGACGATGCGTCTGATAAAGATATCACCAGCCTCCCAGGTGCACAGAGTCCTTCCGGCCCTCGTACGTCTGAACTGGTCGTTTACTTCCAACGTCTCCTCGGATCCGCGTCAGCCGTCAGAAACATGTGGCAGCTTCTGGCCGACTTCAAGACGAGATGTTTCTCAAAGAAAGTTCATTAGGAACTTTGGAGCTTTTGCTCGGGGAACTGGATGGAGGCGTCCATCAGTTCTAGCTGACAAGTTAGTCTTTGGCTCTTGACCAAGCTTGACCAGCTGCAAGGCAGAGAGCTTTCAGGTCTCTGTCCATTCAAACTCTCTGTCCATTCAAAGACTGAAGCGTTTCCGCACAGTTAGAACTTAAAAAGAGACTTAGAGAGGAGAGAAACTTGTCTCTTTTTCATTGGTCCACTCGTTATCACTATTCAAGGTGAAATTCAGCACAGAGAAGGAAATTGTTTAGGAAAAGTATCTGAGTGAGAGACTTTCAGACGCTAGATGAGAGTTTTAGCTGAAACTCGACAAAAACAATTTCAGTGTAAGTCAGTTTGACATTTTAGCTGAACTTTGACACCTTTTCACTTGCAGAAATGACACATTGATGTTTCACATTTAAAGAATAACAGCATATAACATATATCATGAAAATGACAAAAGTTATTCTTTTGATTACATTAGAATAAAATCAAAGGTAGAAATAGTCTCTTTTGGTGACTATATTCTGATTACAACTAATGGAATGATTTTGTGATAAATGTCTTGCTTTACTGAGAGGTCAGTAAAGATCATCTCTGGAACAGTTCAAAAGTACACAGATGTAATAAAGTGAACATGGTCATGTCCACTACATCTCCCCCCTTTTGGAAGCCATCGCCAGTCCTTGGGGATGGGGTCCAACACGAAAGGAAACCTTGAACTGTCTCTGATCTTGAAGTAATCCAGCAAGTGGAAAAGAAAAATCAAAAATTATAATCCCATAAAGTTTTCGGAACTTCCATACTGTTCGTAGGTAATCCCATTGCGGTAAGCTTTTAATCCCTTGGAAAACTGAGTCTGTTAACTCCTGGAAAACAAAGTCTGTGATCCTTTGGAAAACAAAGTCTTATAATCCACAGTGTAATTTTAACACAACAGACTTCAATATTGGATGTTAACATATTTAGTCTGTGGGGCTCTTTAAACTTAAAATAGTTTCCAGCTTAGATTGAGAGGGGAAAGAAATAGGAGGAAAGATTTAAGAAGAAATTATCGTGAGCATGATACCAGAGTGACACTTCTCCTCCGACTTCTGCTAAAATCCAGGTACGTTTTGTAAACAGCTCTTTACCTTTTGACGACCGCCCGGTAAGAGGTGACCTTGTAGCCTTTCAGATGCACGGATCCTTGTGGGGACCAGTACAATACTTTCAAGCAGGGTTCTGGTTTACGTTTTCCAACGTCTCCTGGTTTTCGCTTGGTCATCAGAGAATATGTCAGCTTCAGGCCTCTGACTTCAAGATAAACTTATTCCAGGAAGGAATAGACAAAGTTCTTGATCTTACGCTTGTTCGAAGTAGACTCATAACAGCCTGTTATCAGTCCTTAGCTGAAGACGCCGGTCGTTAGCTCTTGACCACACGTGTCCAGCTCTTGGGAAAGTTCACATCCCTTGGAAGTTCCCAGCAACTCTGAAGCCTTTAGCAAAAGCTTAGACTAGTACTTAAGGAAGGACCAGTCGAGGAGTTCATTTGTCTTATCAAACCCAAGGTTACAAGCAGCAGCAGAGAGAAATGTTTAGGAAAAAGATAGATAAAGCTGGAGCCCTGCTCATGAGACTGTCTCTGAGTTTCTAAACAAAACCGTCCGGTCTCTGTGACCCGAAGGCTTCACCTTTAAACACAGCAGTGAACACAGTTTAACTCTTACAGAATGACACAGCTTAAAAGCACACATCATGAAAATGACAAAAGTTATTCTTTTGATCACATTAGAATAAAATCAAAGATAGAAATAGTCTCTTTTGGTGACTATATTTATCAGATTATAGCTAAATGAATGATTTTGTAGTAAATGTCTTGCTTTACTGAGTGGTCAGTAAAGGTCATCACTGGACAGTTCAAAAACCTTAATTTGACCCTGGGTAGGTCCATTACATCTCCCCCCTTTTGGAAGCCATCGCCAGTCCTTGGGGATGGGGTCCAACACGAAAGGAAACCTTGAACTGTCTTTGATCTTGAAGTAATCCAGCAAGTGGAAAAGAAAAATCAAAAATTATAATCCCATAAAGTTTTGGAAATTCCATACTGTTCGGAGGTAATCCCATTGCGAAAAGCTTTTAATCCTTTGGAAAACAAAGTCTGTTAACTCTTGGAAAACAAAGTCTGTGATCCCTTGGAAAGCAAAGTCTTATAATCCACAGCGGTAATTCCACAGCAGTAAATTCCCAACGATTAGTTTTGTTGATTGATCAGCAACAATTGTTTTCATAATCAGCATGTAGAGGGGATCCCTCGATTGACGCAGAGGAGGCGGCCCTTGGACGAAGGTTGAAGACCAAGCGTTGGAGCTGCAGGTCCCCACATCGAAGGTTGTTGGCTGGTTGGTTTCCAGTCAGTGCCACTCTGGTTCTATGTGTCATGCAATTATGTGGTTTTTTAGGTGGGCTTATGATTGGGATTTTACATTAAGCCTTACCTATATGCACCTGGTATGTAAGCTATCATGGTTTAGATCAGCTACAATTACCAATTAAGGGGTGGATCAATTCTGTAAAATTAGATATAGGGATCTGTACCTATAAAATTTTGGAGGGCTTCTGTAACGAAGGCCTCTAATTCCAAACTATTCCTCCATTCACTAATTAGTTTAGGTTAAACTAAAGTAGAAAAATGAAATATAGTTTGATCTAAATGTCTGTTGTCTTTTAGACGAACGACGTAGGATTTGGTGTTCCTAATAAATTTTTAAGTCTATGGCGAGACTCATCAAAATGAATAGATAATCTAGAATAGAAACGATCGAATCGGTTCAATTTAGAAATTGTGAGACCAGTGTAGTTTATGGTACCTTGGGTAGCTTTAAACTACATTGACTCTTCAACGATTGCGATTTAACAAAATGAACTGCATGTTGGCATAGTTAAATCCATATCATTCATTAACCAATGTTAATATAAAACCTTTTTGGCTGGGAGTGTTCAGAACCAAACAGTATCTCAACTAATGACAACAGTAATGACTAAACAACAAGGAAACAACGTTTCACTGCTTCGACACACTCTTGTCGTCAGATTCCAAAGTGCAACACACAAGAAAACAGGTCTCAACTTTATGACCGAGGTCAAATTAAATCTCGTGGATTTAAACGGTTGTTAAGATTAGTTTTTTGTTGTGGGTTTTAGGCTTAGCGTTTCTAAGTTCAAATTGGACAATGCGACTTATAGGGTGGAAAATACGGTAGTTTAAACCTGATTAGTTTATTTACTAACTTGTGTTTGGACGACCTTATTATCCCATGAAGTCGGTGAGTTTGTGAGATCTTTGTCTTTTGTGGAGTCATTGAACGCCTTTGTAGCCGGGGCGGGTGTGGTTTAAAATCAAAGTGGAGTTTAAATTATACCATTTTAAATAATAAAATTGGTTAAAATTACTTTCACCCAAAACAGTTACCCTTGAGGCACACGGTGTTGCAGCTGAGGCAGGAGACACTTCACACGAACACCAATGGATTGCACAATTATTTATTTAATTAAAAAATCCTAAATTTAAAATACACAGTTAAAAGGGCAGTTATAGCTCCAGGCAACAATAAAAATCCTAAATTTAAAATACACAGTTAAAATGGCAGTTATAACTCCAGACAACAATAAAAGTGCAATTAAATACAATATTCTAAAAACAAAAGGAAAACCTCATAGGCAAATCGTCCACCGCCTGGGAGATGTTCTGTTAATCAGGCCGCAGCTGTCTAAAGAGTCCTGGAAGAACTACAGCGTCACATGAAACGCCCCTCACGCCAGCACCAGGACGATTAGTCCGGGCTGAATCTCAGTTGGCCTCGATCAGCCACGCAGGACGTACAGCCAGCCCTACGCCGGCCGGAACAGCGGGCATCAAACCAGCGCCAGGACGACAAGACGACAGCCCACGGACCCCCAGGTGAAACGCCAGTCAGGACGACCCGCACCGCAGGTAAACAAACGGTCAAGGACAAACAGCAGCAGCTAACAAAATAAATTAGAATTAAAATCTAAAAGCGTTTAAAAACAAGAGAAGAAGACTAAAGCTTTACTCACCACCGCTGTGAGACGATAGGTCAGCAATATACGTCCTTAAAAAATAAATATTAAAATTAAAATCTAAAAGCATTTAAAAAACGAAGGAAGGAAACTAGGGCTTTTACTCACCACCGCTGTGAGACGATAGATCAGTGATAGAGCGTGCATGTATTTACACCTGGCGTGCCACGCCACAAACGCTACCGTCTGAACCGGAAGAAGAATCATGAGGTCAGCCAATGAGGGAGGGCCCTTTATACAGGCAGCCAGCACCAGACCCAATCACATCTCAGCACCTATGGTGCGTTCAAGGCCTATGGGGCACATTGTCACATCCACCCCCCCAAACTGCATCGACGCCCCGACGATGATCTAATTTAACACCAGGGTCGAAATACAGCGGTCATGGTCTTAGATGAAGGCGTTTGTCTTACTGCTGGCCTTGGGAGATGATGAGGGTTATGATGCTGGCCAGCAGTTGATCGTGTTGATTTACGCACAGACACCTCACTGGAACCAGACTCTGCTGCTGGTACAACTGGTAGTGAGGTAGGTTGATTCAAGGTCACGTCAGAAGGAGCCACGGCAAGTCCTGAAACCCCAGGAACAGCATCAAAAACAACAGCAGCAGGCGGGGCAGGTGGTACCTGCTCCCGAGGACTTGGCCTCAAGAACAAATCATCCTCTAAAAACTCGTCATCTGGACCAGAGCAATGCCCAAAAGATGCTCCGTCATCTGAACCAGAGCCATGCTCAGCAGATGCACCCTCAACAGAAACTGGATTAGGTACATCAGCACCAATCCAGGCCTTTAGCAATGAGCGATGCACCCTTCTTAACCTGGCCGGTTCATGAACTGGTGCCACTGAATACACTACACCACCCTCTCTTGGGACTTGCTTAACTATATGAGTCACTGAACTCCACAAATCTTGAGTTTTCTTACGACCCCTCGTCCCCAAGTTTCGGATCAACACAAGCTGGCCCTCCTGAAGAGGAGTTTCTGTGATGTTCATATCATGATGAGCTTTTCTGCGTTCTGCAGAAGCCCTCAATTTTTGTCTAGCACCCTCAAATGCTATTTGCAAACGAGTCTGATGTTCTTCAACCCACTCATGAATGGTTCCTGCAACAGGTTTTTGAACTCTTCCCAACAGAAAATCTACTGGAAGGAGTGGTTCTTGGCCGAATATTAAGAAAAACGGTGACTCGCCCGTTGATTGGTGAGGAGTGGTGTTATAAGCATAAAGCAACTGGGGCAAGCAAGCACTCCAGTCTCGTTTCCGGGACGGGGGCAAGGTTCTCAACAAATTGTGAAGCGTCCTATTGAAACGTTCACATTGCCCATTACCAGCTGGATGGTAAGGCGTGGTACGAGATTTAGTGATACCATACAGGCTACAAAGCTGTTGGATCAGAGTGCTTTCAAAATTGCGGCCCTGGTCTGAATGGATGCGTGCTGGTACTCCAAATTTTGAAAACCACTCCGTAACCAAGACCTGTGCCACCGTAGAGGCGCGCTGATCTCTAGTTGGGATAGCCAACGTGTATTTGGAAAAAACATCAGTCATCACCAATACACTCTCTAACCCCGAGGAAGTTGGTTCCAACAACGTAAAGTCAATTGCCAAAATGTCATTTGGTTTTGATGCAAGCAAATGACCCATAAAGCCCCGAGCAGGTGGCTGGCTATCCTTGGCAATCTGGCACCGCTCACAGGCCTTGCACCAACCTGCCACCTCTTGTGACATACCCGGCCAATAACAGCGAGATCTCAGCAACGCCAAGGTCCGTTCCACCCCCTGGTGCCCATGCTCCTGATGAACCTGGGTCAAAATGTCCTTAGTCAGGACTTTTGGCAAGAGAAGTTGATACACTTCCCCACCGCCATCTGGGCGAAATATTTGCCGATACATTAAACCATCCAATTCGGCCAAGCGGTCCCATTGGTTGACCAATGCAAGGGCAGATTTTGAAAGCCCTTGCCGCTCCTCACGATTTGGCCGCTCCTTCCTTTGCCAGAAGACAAGGACCTCTTGAAGGACCGGGTCAGCCTGCTGGAGAGCACAGAGATCATCAGGGGAAAGAGAGGGAAAGACAGTTACAGAGGACTGGATGGCTGATGTTTGCTCACTCTGCACAGCTAGCTGCAGTGGCTGAGGCACGGGAGTACCTGAGCCCAACAAAGTCACTTCCAGTGTAGCTGGCCAAGGCCGGCGAGAAAGAGCGTCAGCATTTTGATTAGATTTAGCAGGTCGATACTTCAACTCAAAGTTAAAGGAAGCAAGCTGGGCTGCCCAACGCTGCTCCACTGCTCCAAGCTTAGCCGTATCCAAATGGCTCAGAGGATTATTGTCGGTATAAACAATACACCGATGACCCAAAAGATAATCTCTAAATTTTTCTGTCATGGCCCATTTCAGGCCCAACAGCTCCAATTTCATTGAGCTGTAATTTGACATGTTTCGCTCGCTAGGTCTTAACCCGCGGCTAGCGAAAGCAATGGGTCTTATCCTCCCCTCCTGTTCCTGAGACAAGACTGCTCCCAAACCACAATGGCTTGCATCCACCTCCAAAACAAAAGGGAGGGAGAAATCGGCATAAGCAAGGACCGGGGCAGACGTGAGCTTGGTCTTGATAGCCTCAAAACTCTGTTGGCACTCCTCAGTCCAAGCTCCAGCAATACTCTGGGCACCTTTCTTTTTAGACATTTTACCAGCTAGCTCTGCAGCTCTACGATGCAAGGGGGCAGCCATCTTAGCAAAACCTTCCACAAACCTTCGGTAATAGCTAGCGAATCCTAAAAAGGAACGCAACTCAGTGGCTGTGGTGGGTACAGGCCAATTTGCTACCACCTCAATTTTAGCGGGGTCAGTGGCTACTCCTTGGTCAGAAATTACATGGCCCAGGTAGTGCACCTCCCGCTGGAAAAAATGGCACTTACTGAGCTTAGCTTTAAGGCCCTCCTTTTGAAGCCGTCCCAACACCACATCCAACCTCTCCAGATGCTGCTGTACAGAGGATGAAAACACAACAATGTCATCTAAATACAGCAAAAGAGATTGGCATTGCTGGTCACCAAAAATGCGTTGCATCAAACGCTGAAATGTACCCGGGGCATTGCATAGGCCAAAAGGCATACGATTCCACTCGAAGAGCCCAAACGGTGTACAAAAGGCAGTTTTATGGCGATCTCCTACTGTGACAGGGACCTGATTATAACCACTGGCCAAATCCATCGTGGAAAACCATTGGGCCCCTGTCAAAGCATCAAGAGACTCTTCAATACGCGGGAGTGGAAAAGCGTCCTTCCTTGTCTTGATGTTAAGTTGACGATAATCAACACAGAGCCTAAGGCTGCCATCCTTTTTACGAACAAGCACAATTGGTGACGCATAAGGGCTGGAGCTTTCACTGATGACATTTGCTGCCAAAAGCTGGTTTATGTGCTCCTTCACAAGTTCATATTCTGATGGAGGGATTCGACGGTAACGCTGCCGAACGGGAATGTCATCAAGAAGGGGAATGTCATGACTGATCAGGTTGGTGCAACCCAAATCCTGATCATTAGTAGCAAACACGGAAGTGTATTTACCCAACAATGCTCGTACTTGACCCTGTTCCTCTGCAGACAAAGATGTTAAATCAATTTCCTCTACCCTTTCCACGATAGGAGCAGCAACTGTTTGGGAAGATACATTTGCAAGAAATGGAACTTCAGTCACACCTGCTGGAAGACTCACCACCCCAACACTATTTAAAGTTCCCACAGTGGTACGAGGGTAAAGCAACACATCTGTGTTGCCCACATTTGTCACTGGGATATAAGCAGTCCCCCGAACAACTTGAACTAGAGCAGGAGATGCTAACAACCCCACTGGTAAACCAGACTCAGAGGGTTCAAACAAGACAGGGGTGCCTGAGTATTTCTCACAGCATGTGGTAGGCACAATTTTCATTGCACCTCCTGGAATGCGGCAGGCCTTCCTGCCTCGCACCCTCACCTTACCAGGCTGCTCAGGAGTGTGCTGCATTTCAGCTGCATGACATTTCTGTAGAGCATGAACCAGAGGTTTGGGAGATGACACCACAGGGGTAGCATGGAATAAAGCATCACCATGCTGTCCAAACAGCTCTTGATAACACTTATTTATGACGTTCATCCCCAATACACCAGGAACTGAAACTAACCCACCATCAGGAGGATTTTTCACCACCAACACCCCACAATGGGGCACCAACTTGCCACACAGTTCAATAGACACCTCCAAATAGCCGATATAAGGGATAGGGAGACCATTGGCTGCTTTTAGCTGTAGCCAGTGGCAGGCTTTCAACCGCTCTTCTCCCCAGGGCTTGAAGAGTTCAGAAAAGAAACCCTCTGTAATTGTGGACACCATTGAACCTGTATCAACCAGGCAAGGCACCTTCACTCCAGCCATATTCACAACAATATGTGGACAAGAAGCAATTAGTTGAGGTGCATCCGCTGCGCAAAAAGCATTAGTCGAGCCCATGGATACCCCACCCGAGCTGTGGCTCTGCAACTCAGTGGGTACTAGTTTTCCGGAAGCTGGCTCCCCTGACGTGACCCTGACAAAGATGGCTGACGGAAAGCAACACGTGGCCCCCCACACTCCCTAGCAATATGTCCGGGCTGTTGGCACCGTCGACATATAATGGGACCTCGACGCGGGGAGCGGCTGCGCTCTTGTGCAGTTTGGAGAAGGGCAATGCTTTGAGTAAGCAGTTTGAGCTGCTCCTGTTGTTGTTTCAAAAGTTCTTTTAGTTCATTAACCTCTGTTTGGGTGGGGCTAGCAATAGCTGGTGACCCACCCTGCACAGCAAACTGAAAACTGGGCGCCGAAGGCAGAGAAGTGCTCCGGCTCCGCATACTAGCTGGCAAACCCTCTAACTCCCACCTCATTGCCTCACCTCTAACATCAAGCAGTGTTGCTGCCGGTTTCAGACGAACATACTGTTTTAGCACACGACGGAGCGCACCATCAAGGACATATTCTACAAACTGGTCACGCAAGATAGCTTCAACATTAGGCATGTCCCTAGGGGCCTGTGCTGTTACTTTCTCCATGAGGCTCATCAAAGCCAGGGAGAACTCTTGTAGTGTTTCCCCCTCGAATTGTTTTCTGGAGAAAAAGGCCTCCTGTAATGCAACATGTGACTCATTACATCCATAAAGCTCCTTGAGGATAGAAATGATCTTAGCTGGATCCTCTCGTTCCTGACTAGAACGATATCTGATCTCCTCCCTAGCCTCTCCTTCTAAATGGTCGTATATAAAAAAAGCCTGATCTACTGCTGACAAATTTCGTGCCCGCATACACGCCTGCACCTCCTCAACCCACTCGCTCACGCTAATCCCCATCCGTCCCCTAAACATAGGGCACTTACGGTCGCGTGGAACAAACACTAACCTTTCAGTTATTTGGGCCATGGGGAGTGCAGAAGCTGAAGACGGCCCAGCACTGGGGTTAGAGGTGGAGGGTGAATGCTCTGCACGCAGCTTCTCATTATCAGCACTTAATTGAGCCACCAGAGTCTTCAATTCCAGTAGCTCTTTCTCCATCACTACAGATGACAGACTCAAAAACAAATGAACTGCTGCTGTTTGTCCTTCTCACACTTTACATACAAAGAATAACAAATTACTGCTTGATCAAAATCAAAAAAAAAATTTGTGAAAGAGTCCCAGCCTCAAAACTGCAAGAAGTACCAAACAACGCCAAATGTAGCCGGGGCGGGTGTGGTTTAAAATTAAAGTGGAGTTTAAATTATACCATTTTAAATAATAAAATTGGTTAAAATTACTTTCACCCAAAACAGTTACCCTTGAGGCACACGGTGTTGCAGCTGAGGCAGGAGACACTTCACACGAACACCAATGGATTGCACAATTATTTATTTAATTAAAAAATCCTAAATTTAAAATACACAGTTAAAAGGGCAGTTATAGCTCCAGGCAACAATAAAAATCCTAAATTTAAAATACACAGTTAAAATGGCAGTTATAACTCCAGACAACAATAAAAGTGCAATTAAATACAATATTCTAAAAACAAAAGGAAAACCTCATAGGCAAATCGTCCACCGCCTGGGAGATGTTCTGTTAATCAGGCCGCAGCTGTCTAAAGAGTCCTGGAAGAACTACAGCGTCACATGAAACGCCCCTCACGCCAGCACCAGGACGATTAGTCTGGGCTGAATCTCAGTTGGCCTCGATCAGCCACGCAGGACGTACAGCCAGCCCTACGCCGGCCGGAACAGCGGGCATCAAACCAGCGCCAGGACGACAAGACGACAGCCCACGGACCCCCAGGTGAAACGCCAGTCAGGACGACCCGCACCGCAGGTAAACAAACGGTCAAGGACAAACAGCAGCAGCTAACAAAATAAATTAGAATTAAAATCTAAAAGCGTTTAAAAACAAGAGAAGAAGACTAAAGCTTTACTCACCACCGCTGTGAGACGATAGGTCAGCAATATACGTCCTTAAAAAATAAATATTAAAATTAAAATCTAAAAGCATTTAAAAAACGAAGGAAGGAAACTAGGGCTTTTACTCACCACCGCTGTGAGACGATAGATCAGTGATAGAGCGTGCATGTATTTACACCTGGCGTGCCACGCCACAAACGCTACCGTCTGAACCGGAAGAAGAATCATGAGGTCAGCCAATGAGGGAGGGCCCTTTATACAGGCAGCCAGCACCAGACCCAATCACATCTCAGCACCTATGGTGCGTTCAAGGCCTATGGGGCACATTGTCACACCTTGTAAGGTTTGATCTGATTTCGATGTACCCATTTAGCAATTGGCTCTTTGCGGCCTTTGCTGATTTTGATTTCGTAGACGACTGAGGACACTTTGTCTGTTATCAGATGAGGTCCAGTCCACCTGGGCATTAGTTTGCGGGCGAGAGTTCCGGTCCCGGACTCTCCTTTCCCGGTTGTTGGGGCGAACGTATAGTACCAGACTCTGTCTCCCACTTGGAGTTCATTGTGAGAGGCCTTCTGGTCGTAGTACGCCTTGCGTCCTTCAGCGGATTTTTCCAGGTTTTTCTGGGCGAAAGCAAAAGTGTTTCTGAGGTGTACATTCAAATCTTTGTCTTTGGCATGGCCTAACATCACCCCCCTTTGGTCATGGGGGACCACGAGCACAGGTGAGGACGTCCGTCCATGGGCACAAGTTAGGATGCCACCGTTTAGTTTAAGCTGTTCGCGCAGCTGAGAGAAGACGGTACACAGGAATCGTTTAGGTTTTGGCCAACGTATCTTCTTACGTTTACCTCTTTCCGTGTAATTCAGGTGTGTCACAACTGTCGGCGCAGTCGCAGGTGTGTCTGATTGTACAGACTGCGACGGGTCACTGTCGTTGTGTGTGTCTTCCCACTTCTTGACTGAAGAGGTGCTCTTTGAGTCTGTAAGAACTATGTCATTTCTGAGTAGTTCTATACTCAAATGTTCTTGAACCAAGGTTTCATCGAAAGCTTGGCTGATGGCTGAATTACCTGTCCCAGAGGACAGTACAGCGTCTGTGGTGTGGGATCCTCGGACCTCCACACAGTCTACTACCTGTGGTAGAGAGTGAGAGTACACCCCCCTTTTGTTGGAGGAGGGGTCCTCAAAATCTGTGACACTGAAATCCAAGTGACTGTCAGCATGTCGCGGACTGCCACTTCCAGGACTCACATGTCCTTGAACCAAGGTTTCATCGAAAGCTTGGCTGATAGCTGAATTACCTGTCCCATAGGACAGTACAGCCTCTTCGGTGTAGGATCCTTGGATCTCAACACCTTTCACTACCTGTGGTAGGTAGTGTTCAGTGAGTGCTGACTGTGTCAGCTCGCAGAGGAGGTTCTCTTGTCGGGCCAGAGTCTGGTCCAACTGTTGAGTCTCTACTGTCTCACCTGTAGTTGAAGGTTCACTTACCGGGCTTGTGACCACGGTTGGGGAGTCCCTCGTGGCCACTGCGGTACCTGCGGTTAGGCAGTCTGTACCACAACGAGGAGGCACTTTTATTGGCAGGGGTTTTCTCACTGTTGCCCACATTTTCTGTTGACCATAATCTATAATCGCTTTGAAGCGGTTTATAAAGTCTTGGCCAACCAGAAATGGGAATGAGTCAAGTTTAGACACGTACACCGGGTGGCGTAGTGTCATTTCGCCAATCTGCATGTGAACCATAGCCATAGCTGTTAGGGTTGTTCTCGTCTCTGCGAGACCCTGTAGCTCAATAGCACATTTCTCAAAGGGTATTTGCCTGTCAACACCGTTAGCGGCGGTCCTCAGCTCCTCGAACAGCTTGGCCGACATAATGGTTATATCAGAACTGCCATCCAGGAGGGCTTCACGCTCAAGGACACCTTCCAGTGTGATAGGCAGGTAAGCTTTCTTAGCCACCCCCCTTTGTATAAAGTTACACAGAAACCTCACAGGTCTTGGCCCACGTTTCTGTTCACGTGTGACTCTGTCTGTGTAATCTTGCTTACTGTCAGCATCTTGTTGGCTGTCAGTATCATGACCTTGAGGATGTTGTTGTGTGTCAGCAATTGGTTTGCTGTCAACATCCATGGCAATGTCAGAAGTAGTGTGCGCTGAGTTATTTGTGTGCTCTGAGTCTTTGTGAAAGACAGTGCTACACATCGCTCCAGGTTGGTCAATGTTGATAGTGTCATTATCAATGATAACGCCACTCATTGTATCAGGTTGGTCAAGCACCGTAACATTCAAATCTACTGACAAACTACTTACTTCCTCTGTCTCTTCCGAGCATAGAGGTGTTGGGCCATTATTCCGGGACATTCGTGACTCTTTGCCTGTCTTGAACTGTTCTGTTCGAGGCGCGGGAGGTGCAGTTCCAAGGCTCGGGGGTGTCTGTTGGGACGACGCATAGTTACATGAGTATAGGTCCTCATCCTTCAATTTCTTTTGAAGTCCACCCACCGATTGACCTTGGTTTTCACCCATCTGGTTCGATCTGAACCGTTGTGGGTCTCTTAGAGAGTGAACACCTACCTTTTGTGGTTCGTTGCTTGTCTCAGATTTTTCAATCTGAGGTGCTTCAGGGGCGGGGCTCCCTTTAAACCATTTTGAGTCACTGTTCCAACTGGTACCAACATTTCGGTGTATGTCAGTTTGAAAATCTTGTTCATTCTTGCTAGTATTATCCAACTCTTTTAACAACCGACGCGTGTTCTCCACCACTTCTGAGGTCAGAAGGCCTTTGAGACGATAGTGTTCATTCTCGCTAGTATCATCCCACTCTTTTATCAACCGACGCATGTTCTCTGCCTCTTCTGAGGTCAGAGGACCTTTGAGACGACGGTGTTTATTCTCGCTTTTTTGCGACTGGGATACGACCTTTTGACCTGGGCACACCTCAGAGGGTGTTTTGTTTTGCATGTGAGCCTCAACAGCAGTTACAGCGCACTGTTTCATCACTGATTGTTTAAACTGATGTTGTAGCTCAAGGCCTTTTTTGAGACGTTTTTCTTTTTGTCGTTTGCTATTGATGTCACTAACTGTGTGCTCTGAGTTATCCATGTGCTCTGAGTTATCAAAGACAAGGTCACTCAATGTACCAGTTTGGTCATCCTCTGTATCATTCAAGTTTTCAAACAACCAACTTTTGTCCACTATCTCCTCAGAGCTTAGTGGTGTGTTGCCTTTTTCCTGGAACTTCTGTGACCTTTTGCTACTCCCGGACTGTCCAGTCCGCAGTGCGGGGGCAGGGCCTTTGCTCGGTGTAGACCGCGGAGGGTCACTTAAAGAGCGGACATCCACCGTTTGTGGTTTTTTGCTTATCTCGGGCAGCTTTGTCCGAGGTGCAGGGACAGGGCGTGTGCTCGTCCTTCTCAACCATATTGGGTCTCTTAACCACTTCGGGTCATTGTTCCAGCGGACACCTTCATGTCGTGGTTTTTTAGTTCGAAAAACATGTTTCTTCTCGCCTTTTTTAGGAGAGGGAGTTGATGAACTTGTCCCTTCCAGCTCCAGCGAGTGGGATTTGACCTTGTCTTGGTAATGTAGTTCACGCTCTGGTTTTGTTTTTAACCAGATCGGGTCAGGGAGTTGACGAACATCAAAACCATTTATAGCACGCCGTTTTATTTTTAATTGCTCAATCTCACTTTTTAACTCAAGTTGTTCTTGTTGAAAATTTTCTCTTCTGCGAATGTTATCTTGCCTTAACAATTCAAGTATTTCAGTGAGCAGCTGTAAAGCTTCATCACAATTGTTATCTCCCATCTTTTAGTTTTGATTTTGTGTGAAAAAAATCAAAAGATTGTTCTCATGTTAGTGTTTGCAAATAAATATTCACTTTTAATGTAGCACTGAGTCAAATAAACTAATCAGCTGAGGTTTACGCGTTTCACTGTGTAATAAGTATTCATAGGTACCTTATTTCAGGTTTTTACCCTCAATGAACTTTGTAAAAGTTAAATGCACTCTTGCAGTGTTAACTTTAAAATAGAACTTACGTTCAAACAACAGTTACTAACTAACCCAAGCAGCCTGATTTCCGTTTTTCTTACTCAAACGCTTATAAAAGAGGGCTGACTTAAATGCAATGACTTCACTAAAATGTGACAGGATGCTGCTTGAGCATGCCTTTAAAAAG
>JBBPBX010024104.1:16579-32178 GCA_038048925.1 Garcialebias charrua | reverse complement strand
ATATATATATATACAGGTAGTCCCCGAGTTACGACAAAGTTCCGTTCCTACGCCCGTTCGTAACACGGATTTCGACGTAAGTCGGAAAACACATACACACTGGCCGCCCCATATACACGTAAATGTACGGTACTGTACAGTTACCAAGCACTTCGCCTATCCTAACACAGTACCCTACATAATTATCAAAAAACACATACAGTACATTTGGAGCCATAATGAAGGAAAAAAGAGTTAATAACTTACTGGGAGCTGGTGAAGCCTGTTAGCATGTTAGCTCGTTGCACCTCCGGTCCAGCTCGCTGTTTCTGCTGTCTGGTGACACCGTACACCCGTCCACCTCCGTGCACCTTTTGTTTACGACGTAAAACCGCTGTCAACCTCTGTCCAGTAAGGTCTCCGCTGCTTGTGCCGTGAAACTCGGTCCAGAGCGGGTCTCTCTCTGTGTTTTTCTGCTGCGTCAAGCTACTGCTACTTCTACTGTCAAACAGGAAGTACAAACGGAACTGGCTTTTAAAAAAACTAAAAATAATTATGAGATGCGTGACGTAACCCCAAAACGTCGTAACTCGAGGACTACCTGTATATATATCAGAGTCAGAGAATCTTTATTGTCATTTGCACCACATGTGGAACATGTGATGAAATGAGATTATGTACACAGGGTCCCAGTTACATCCAACAATAAAATGTAAGAGAAAAACAGTAATAACATCTAGGATTATCTAAGAAAAACATCAACTAAAAATACACTAAGCACTAATATCATAGAAAAACATTACTCTAAACAGCAGCAGGAACATGAGTCTTTATGAGCAGATGGTCACAGATGAACACAGCAACATGAAACACATCAGCATCAACATGATGTGATATTTCACAGTGATTATTCTTATTATTTATTTATTCATGAGTCTAACAGCCTCAGGGTAGAAGCTGTTCCTCAGTCTAGTGGTTCTACACTTGATGCTCCTCAACCTCCGTCCTGAGGGGAGTGGGGCAAAGAGTGAGTGTGCTGGGTGAGTGAGGTCTTTCATGATGCAGGTGGCTCTTTTCCTGCATCTGGAGGTGTAAATGTCTGTGATGGTGGGGAGACTGACTCCAACATCTTCTGTGCAGCCTTCACCACTCTCTGTAGAGCTTTCCTCTCTTCAACTGTGCAGCCTCCATGCCACACGTTGATGCTGGAGCACAGGATGCTCTCCACTGCACACCTGTAGAAGGAGGTGAGGACTGGGCTGCTCAGACCAGCTCGTCTCAGCCGTCTGAGGAAGTAGAGTCTCTGATGACCTTTCTTGATCAGGCTGGTGGTGTTGTTGCTCCAGCTGAGGTTATCATTCATGTGTACACCCAAGTATTTGTAGCTGGAGACCACTTCCACTGCAGATCCACTTATGTTCAGTGGGGTGTGGGTGTGATTGTTCCTTCTGAAGTCAACAATCATCTCCTTTGTCTTCTTCACATTCATGTGAAGGTTATTGTCCTTGCACCAGCTCTCCAGGTGTTCCATATATATATAAATACTCACCTTTTTTTTTTTACCCCTTTATTTATACATGTACTGTAATCTTGTTGAGATTTATCTGGTTTTATTTATGATTAGTCCATTTTTGAATCTCTTCTATTTTTTGTGTCATGAAGCAAAGGAGTTTTAGTTCTGCTAGTGTCAGGTTTGGACCAGGACTGTGTCCGACATCAGCAGTGCTGGGCAACGCTAATCCAAAAATTAGTTCCGCTATTTCTAAAGCACTTATTAATTTATTTAGGTCCGCAATTTCAAAAGCGCTTATGTATTAGCAATGCTAGCGGACACTAATGCTAATGCGCTAACGTGCTAATGGCGAACTACTTTTTTTTTTAATGCAGCAGATTTGACCATTTCGTGAAACTGTCAAGCTCAGAAAAACCTTGTGCTATAAAGTGGGAGGTTCCCTTGAAGTCTCTGTTTTGTGTCTACCAGAGACTTCAAGGGAACCTCCTACTGTTAAGGTGTGATCTTTCAATTTACATGTATGTGTTACAAACTTCCAGGTGTGATGTGTTGTTTTGTCAATTTAAATAGAATGGGCATGTTAGGTATTTTGTGGTGTTATTTCAGTTTCCAATTTCATATGTTGGTGCGTGGCTTGTATAAAACTTCTCGTTCTCACAGCTTCCATTCATTCAGAATTGAAAAAGACTTCTGGACAGAAGTCGAAACGTTTTCTGCAACAAATAAAGTCCAGTTGATCCTGTAATGAACGCCTTTTTTGACTTGGCGCTACAGTATATAAATAAACTGAATTGAATTGACTGAACTCTTGAGAACCAGCAGAAAAATAACAAAGACTGAACACACACACACACCTCCGGAGATGGAAAATAAATACAAAAAATATAAGAATAAACTACTAGGAATTATAATGAAACAAAAAAAGGATTACTATACAGTAGTGGACTCTTACATAAAACAAATGGAGATATGAAAGGTACCGGTACTTGGAAAGTTCTAAATAGTCTTTTGAATAAACAAAACACCAAATCCAGCTTGCCACAGTATTTTAAGAAAGTAATATTGAAATAAATGATGCAGATGCTATTGCAAACAAATTTAATAACTATTTTTTGAACGTGGGACCAGACCTTGCCAACAATATTCCACAAGTCGACGAAAATGTGAAATATTCAGTCGATGGTTGTGTTGAAACTATGTTTCTTAATGAAATTGATAAAGACGAAATATTGAAGGTGGTTGATAACTTTTCAGATAACAGATCCAGGGACTGGATTGATATGGACATGGCGGTTGTTAAATCCATAATAAATCAAGTAATTGAACCCTTTACTTACATATGTACGGTAATCTGTCCTTTCAGAGGGTATATTCCCTGATAACATGAAGATAGCAAAGGTTATCCCTATCTTTAAAAATGGTGACAAATGTGCTTTTGAAAATTATAGACCAATATCGTTATTACCACAATTCTCCAAAATTTTAGAAAATCTTTTTGCAAATAGATTGGGAAAATTTCTTACCAAACATCACATCTTGAGCGATAGCCAATATGGATTTAGATCCAAACATTCTACGTCCATGGCCCTAACTGAATTAACTGAAAAAATTACCACAGCCATCGACAAAAAACAACACTGTATAAGTTTGTTTGTTGATTTAAGAAAAGCTTTTGACACGATTGATCAGACCATTCTTACTGATAAATTAACCAGATATGGTATTCGAGGACGAGCACTTCAGTGGGTCATTAGTTATTTAAATAACAGAAAGCAGTATGTGCATATAGGTGACGTACGATCAAATCTCTGCGAAATTACGTACATGTGGAGTACCACAGGGCTCGATTCTTGGACCTATGCTATTTATATTGTATGTTAACGATTTGGTAAAGGTGTCAGGTCTCTTAAATTGTATTCTATTTGCAGATGATACAACTTTTCTTTATTTTGGTAATGATTTGAAACAAATGACTGAGTTGTTATCAATAGAATGTCAAAATACAAGACTGGTTTGAATTAAATAAGCTATCTTTAAATCTGGAAAAAACAAATTATATGTTATTTACCAAGAAAAAGAAATTTTGGGATTTTTCTTTTAATATTGATGGTGTTGAAGTAAAGAGTGAGTGAGGTGAAGTTCTTGGGTGTGTTAATTGATGATAAACTATCCTGGAAACCGCATATTAATTCGGTCAAAACCAAGTTTTACATCTACTGTGTTGAAGTTTGGGGGAAGGCATGCAAGACCACAACTACGCCCATTTTTCCTCAACAAAAAAGAGCAGTGAGGATAATTACATGTAAACATACCGTCACCCATCAAATATATTATTTGAACAACTTAAATTGTTAAAATTTTATGATTTGGTGGATTATAATCATCCTGATTATAATAATATTATTAATGTACAAAGCACAAAATGCCTTACTTCCCTCTAATGTTCAAAAGTTTTTTATTAAGAGACTGAGTTGTTATAGTTTGAAGGGAACTGAGATTTTTGTTAAATCCCAATATCGTACCAGCTTAAAGGGACGCTCTATTTCCATTCAGGGAGTTGACCTGTGGAATAATCTGGAAAATGATACTAAATATGCCAAATCTTTGTCTGTGTTCAAGAAAATGGTTAAATCTAAGATGTTGACAAAATACAAAAATGCCTAAAATGCTGTTTTATTGTATATTGTATTGTAAACTATTGGACAGGTTATGAAGTTGATATTGTTGTTCATTTACTCATTGAGAAATATTGATTGACTCTGTTTTTTTAATTTATTATAGATTGATTTGCTTGTGTAATTGAGAAAAAAGGGGCAGTTAAAATAAGATTTTTTTTCTTCTCGCTGCCTCCTTTCATTTTTTTATTTTTCCAATTTTTTTTCTTTCATACTGTATGTATAGTTATTTTTATATTGAATGTAAAATGAATAAAAAAACTAAACTAAACACACACACACTAACCACAGGTAAGAAAGGGAAGCTGTAGGGGGTTCTGAGAATCTCCGCGGTGACGGGTCATGTGACTTGCTGGAAGTCAAACTGAAGTGAGGCTCATTTGCATACCGCCACCTCCACCAGGGAGTGAGTGTATGTGTGTGTGTGCGTGCGTGTGTGTGTGTGTGTGTGTGTCAGTTTATCTGAATATTTTAGTTGATTTTATAATTTTATAGTTTTTGATTTTGCATTTTTCTGCAGAAACACCGAGGTTCAACTTGAACTTATTAATGAATAGTTTTTGAGGTAAAATGTGAGCCCAGACAAATATTTGCAGGTTGTGGTTGAAGTTGGTTCAGAGTGTTAATCTGCAACCCATCAATGTTCAGAAAGACCTGACCGGTCCCACCTCTCACTAATTCATCTATAATCATGTCTCTTATGGATTAAATCAACTTTTCTATCATCAGCTGCCTCTGTGAAGAGGTTTTCAGTAAGAAAATGCAGATTTATTTAGATTGTTTTGGTTATGTACAGTCACTGATCAGTAGTGAAAACAAAAATAAAACCTAGTTTTATTTAAATGTGAAAATAATTACAGACACAAGCTTTTGTTTCATCTGAGAAGCTTTATTTTTTTTTTTGATTATTGTAAAAATTTGGAGTATTTATATATACATTATACAGGACTCAGCCGGATTAACGTGGAGCAGAACTCAGTCGAGTAAATGTGGAGCGTGACACATTAAACGTGTGTCTGCCTTGTATAATTTTTAAAACGTGGCATTTCAAAGCAGTGTAACGGTCCCTTTCTATAGTTATTATTTATCCATCCATTTTCGTCCGCTTATCCGGGGTCGGGTCGCGGGGGTAGCAGCCTAAGTAAGGAGGCCCAGACTTCCCTCTCCCCAGCCACTTGGAGCAGCTCCTCTGGGGGAATCCCAAGGTGTTCCCAGGCCAGCCGAGAAACATAGTCCCGTAGAGTGTGTTCCAACTACTGTATAGAAAGATCACACTCTTAAGCCTCCCTGGTAAGGTCTATTCAGGGGTTCTGGAGAGGAGGGTCCGTCGGATAGTCGAACCTCGGATTCAGGAGGAGCAGTGTGGTTTTCGTCCTGGTCGTGGAACACTGGACCAGCTCTACACCCTCAACAGGGTCCTGGAGGGTGCGTGGGAGTTTGCCCAACCAGTTTACATGTGCTTTGTGGACTTGGAGAAGGCATTCGACCGCGTCCCTCGGGGGGTTCTGTGGGGGGTACTCCGGGAGTATGGGGTACCAGGCCCATTGATAAGGGCTGTTAGGTCCCTGTACGACCGGTGTCAGAGCTTGGTCCGCATTGCCGGCAGTAAGTCAGGCTCGTTTCCAGTGAGAGTTGGACTCCGCCAAGGTTGCCCTTTGTCACCGATTCTGTTCATAACTTTTATGGACAGAATTTCTAGGCGCAGCCAAGGTGTTGAGAGGATCCGTTTTGGTGGCCTTAGAATCGCTTCTCTGTTTTTTGCAGATGATGTGGTCCTATTGGCTTCATCAGTTCGTGATTTACAACTTTCACTGGAGCGGTTTGCAGCCGAGTGTGATGCGGCCGGGATGAGGATCAGTTCCTCCAAATCCGAGGCCATGGTCTTGAGCCGGAAAAGGGTAGCATGCCCTCTCCGGGTCGGGGAGGAGGTCCTGCCCCAAGTGGAGGAGTTTAAGTATCTCGGGATCTTGTTCACGAATGAGGGAAAACTGGAGCGTGAGATCGATAGGCGGATAGGTGCAGCGTCCGCAGTGAAGCGGGCGCTGTACCGGTCTGTCGTGGTGAAGAGAGAGCTGAGTCGAAAGGCAAAGCTCTCAATTTACCGATCGATCTACGTTCCCACCCTCATCTATGGTCATGAGCTTTGGGTTATGACCGAAAGAACAAGATCTCGGATACAAGCGGCTGAAATGAGTTTTCTCCGCAGGGTGTCTGGACTCTCCCTTAGAGATAGGGTGAGAAGCTCAGTCATCCGGGAGGGACTCGGAGTAGAGCCGCTGCTTCTCCACATCGAGAGGAGCCAGTTGAGGTGGCTCGGGCATCTGGTTAGGATGCCTCCTGGACGCCTCCCTGGTGAGGTGTTCCGGGCATGTCCCACCGGGAGGAGACCCAGAGGAAGACCCAGGACACGCTGGAGGGACTAGTTATTATTTAATTAAATATAAAGTTTCTCTGCGTCTTCATAGATCTTCCCTCGGTGATAAATCCTTTTGTTGTTTAATCCTGGACCGGGTGGTCCACAGACCAGATGTCATCACTTTGCCACATTATTACATTATTGAGCTATAGCACCGGCTCACCTTCCCACAGGTTGACCGTTTCACCTCTTTTACTACTTCGCTTCACAACACAGAGGAGCACCAGGGGTGAGATGGCTTCGACCCCCCCTCACGGCCTCGGTCCGTTTAGAACCCGGACAGATATGGTCCGAAGGCGTGTCAGTCTGATCTGAAGGGCTGATGTTGAGTGAGCTGGTCTCACCTGGACTCCGTTTGTGTTTTCGCAGCTGACCAGATATATGGCGATCAGGACATGCACGAGGTGGTGAGGAAACACTGTATGGATTACCTGGTGAGTGAATCTGATCACCTGACCTCTCAGCCAATCAGCTGACAGACCGTTGTTAATAAAGTTTCTTACCTTCAGGTGAAGAACGCTGACTACTTCTCCAATTACGTGACCGAAGACTTTACCACATACATCAACAGGAAGAGAAAAAACAATTGCCATGGCAACCACATCGAGATGCAGGCCATGGCCGAGATGTACAACAGACCTGTGGAGGTGTACCAGTACAGCACAGGTGAGTGAGCCCACCCACCTGCTTCACATCCAGCCAATCAGAGTAAAGCATCCTCACCTTGCTCCGCCTCCTCCTGCAGAGCCAATCAACACATTCCACGGCATCCACCAGAACAACGACGAGCCAATCAGAGTGAGCTACCACCGCAACATCCACTACAACTCTGTGGTGAACCCCAACAAGGCCACGATTGGGGTCGGACTGGGACTGCCTGCCTTCAAACCCGGGGTAACAGAACCAGAACCAGTGCGACCTGAACACACAAAAAACAGCATTTTGTACAACGACCTGTGACCCTTTTGAACACCGCATGTTCTGCCTCGTGTCATTTTCATAGAGAACACAAAATGCTGCACCAACTTTCAGAGAACATTTCAGTGGTTCCCAACTCTGGTCCTTGAGGAACACCATCCTGCATGTTTTAGTTGTTTTTTTTTCTGCTCCGACACACCTGATTTTAATTAATGAGTGATTAACAGGCCTCTGCAGAACATGAGGAATAATTAAATCACTGAATCAGGTGTGTTGGAGCAGGGAAACAACTAAAGCATGAAGGATGGTGTTCCTCAAGGACCAGGGTTGGGAACCACTGCAATGAAAACTGAGAAATAAAATAATCTACAGAATAATAATATACAGTATGTGCTTCAGTGCGATGGCAGCTTTAGTAAAGAGCATGAAACATCAGTTGAGTTTACACTGTGTGTGTGTGTGTGTGTGTCCTCAGTATGCAGACCAGTCTCTGATGAAGTCGGCCATCACGACGTCGGAGGAGTCGTGGATCGAGCAGCAGATGTTGGAGGACAAGAAGAGAGCGACAGACTGGGAGGCCACCAACGAGGCCATCGAGGAACAGGTGGCCCGAGAGTCCTACCTGCAGTGGCTGCAGGACCAGGAGAAACTGGCCCGACAGGTACCTGGGGGGGCGGGGTCTCCTTCAGAAGGGGGGGCGGGGTCACCTTCAGAAGGTGGGCCTGATCTGTTGGAGCAGTGACTGTTTGATTGTTGTATAACATCAGGCCCAGTTCTGGTTCAAACATGAAACACTTTATGACGACTTCTTTTGTTGAGCTTTCTGTAAACAACAAAAACAGTTGTTGTCCTTTCTGTAAACAAAAATATTAAAGCAGTTATTGTCCTTGCTGTAAACAAAAACAACAAAACAGTTGTCATTTTTGTAAACAAAATGACAACAAACCAGTCGTACTTTCTGTAGACAAAAAAAAACAAAAAAACAGTCATTGTCATTTTTGTAAACAAAAACAACAACAAACCAGGGGCCTCATGTATCAACCGTGCGTGCGCACAAAAACCTTGCGTACGTCACTATCCACGCAAAACCCCGTATGTATCAAAACTGAACTGAACGTGAATATGTGCGCATCCAGGTACATTTCCACGCCAGCTCCAGAGCACGCGTACGCACGTTTCTGTGGTTCTTGTTCCTTTGGCGACACTTACAGGTGATTCAGAGAAACTGAAGCCCCACAGTCTGTGGTTGACTTTAAGAGCGGCTTGAAGACCTTTCTTTTCAACCGAGCATACTCTACCTCCTCATGATTCTACTTTTGATCATAGCTGATACTGTTGTTGATTTTAATTGTTTATTAAATGTTTTATTGACATTTAATTCTGTTGCACCTTGTAGCACTTTGAGATTTTCATTAATGAAAAGTGCGTTATAAATTGAATTCATTATTATTATTATTATTATTATTATTATTATTATTATTATTATTATTATTATTATTAACTGTTCATGATGTGAAAATGATTAATATTCCCACCAAACACACGATTAACAAGTATTACATCCACATGACGCAGTTAAATAAAGGACGCGCAAAGTTGTGCAAAAAATAAATTTAACAGGAACGGATTCATTCAGCCTTACTGGAGGATATAATAAATAGTGTAACACGCAGAGCATTTATTTATAAACAGATATAATTTTCTGATCTAGGATATGGCTTATCAGCCGTTTTCAGAAATAATAATTTTTCAGTTTGGCACTGCTGCGCTCTGGAGCAACACAGGAGCCGTGCATCACGCGTGCACGTGCAGAAGCAGCGATCAAACTGTTCCCGAGCTTTCCAGAGGGAGCTGCAGGCCGATCAGGGCAGTCCAGTCCACACAAAGCCTGATCAATGGAATGTCTCATCTATATGATTCCAAAGGCTGAGTGGTCGCGCTTTGGAGCGCGCGCGCACCCTCGCCGGTGTTACACGGCAGCTGGAGGTGATTCATAATCTGCGTTTATTGTAGATTTCTCCAAAATGACACGTGAAAGTACACCATATATAACTTGTAGGAGAGTAAAAGCTTCACAGACAAACAGATTGCGCACAAGGCTGCGGCGCGCGCAGCGTTTGGAGACTCCAACATCACGTCATGTCATGAAAACTCTCCACTGAGACGCACAGACCCGTTTCTTCATATCATCTATTAAATAAACAAAGATCTATGTTCTACCAAACATCTAAGTTCCTCTGTGTTTACAGTAATTATGGTAATAAACTCGTGCGCAAAGTTAATATTTTCACTCAGAATGAATGGATGAGCCGTTGCGCACCAAAGCAGGGTGCGCGCACACACAAATACCGACACACAATCACTCGTTCTTTGCGTGATGAACACATTTTATTACTATTCTTACTTAGGATTATTTTCCTCACTCATATTATATTAAATTCATTATTTTCCTGAATCTAGAAATCATTTCTGATCGCGCAGGGATCAAACAAACATGTCCTTCACACATGCAGGAAGTAATTTGCATCTGTTTAACATATGTAAATGAAGGCGTGTCAGGGGAGGTGTCTCACGTGCGCTCAGTTCCACGTTGGTTGTGATGTACAAAAGGAATGTGCGTGGATTCAGGTGTACGCACGGTTTGATACATCTGGATTTTTTTGTGCATACGCAGTTTTCTGGATTTGACCGTACGTCACGTTTCAGTAAGAAATCCACGCAAGTCTTTGTACATGAGGCCCCAGGTGTTATACTTTTTGAAAACAACAAAAAAACAGTTGTTGTCCTTTCTGTGAACAAAAACACCAACAAACCAGATGTTATCCTTTCTGTAAACAAAAACAACAATAAGCCAGTTGTTTTCCTTTCTGTAAACCAAAACAACAAACCAGTTGTTTTCCTTTCTGTAAACCAAAACAACAAGCCAGCTGTTTTCCTTTCTGTAAACAAAAACAACAAACCAGTTTTTTTTTTTTTTTTTAGGTGAACAAAAACAACATCAAACCAGTTGGTGTTTTTTCTTTAAATTAAAAACAACAACAAACAAGTTGTTGACTTAACTGTAAACAAAAACAACAACAAACCAGTTGTTGTCCTTTCTTTAAACAAAAACAAGAAACTAGTTGTTGTTCTTTCTGTAAACAAAAACAACAACAAATCAGTTGGTGTCTTTTCTTTAAATTAAAAACAACAACAAAACCGTTGTCCTTTCTATAAACAAACACAACAAAACAGTTGTTCTTTCTGTAAACAACAACAAACAAGTTGTTGACTTAACTGTAAACAAAAACAACAACAAACCAGTTGTTGTCCTTTCTTTAAACAAAAACAAGAAACTAGTTGTTGTTCTTTCTGTAAACAAAAACAACAACAAATCAGTTGTGTTTTCTTTTAATAAAAACAACACCAAACCCGTTGTTCTTTCTGTAAACAAACACAAGAAACCAGTTGTTGTTTCTGTAAACAACAACAAACAAGTTGTTGTCTTTTCTGTAAACAAAAACAACAACAAACCAGTTTTTGTCCTTTCTTTAATCAAAAACAACAACAAAGCAGTCTTTATCCTTTCTGTAAACAAAAACAACAACAAACCAGCCATTGTACTTTCTGTACACAAAAACAAGAAACAAGTTGTTATACTTTCTGTAAACAAAAACTACAACAAACCAGTTGTTGTCCTTTCTGTAAACAAAAACAACACCAAACCAGTTGTTGTCCTTTCTGTAAACAAAAACAAGAAACCAGTTGTTGTACATTCTGTAAACAAAAACCACAACAAAACAGTCTTTGTCCTTTCTGTAAACAAAAACAACAACAAACCAGTTGTTGTCGTTTCTGTATTTTTTTCATTCATTCAACCTTTATTTAGTCAGGTAAATCTTTTGAACCTCATGGGCTCATTTACGAAAGCGACCTGCTAAAACTAAAGAACAATGAACAGCAGTGATAGAATTTCATTAAACAATAAACAAACAAACAATAAACAATAGAAAACAAAAAGAGAGAAAAAAAAACAAAAGATTTTTTTTTTTTTAACAAAGTATCAAAAAACTAGCAAAACATTATAAGGTAGACGTATAAAATCAAAGACAGGAACAAATCTGCATTGGTTTTTGCCAGGATTCCAACAGATTCTGAAAACCATTTAGGGAGGTCAGGGCCGAGAGCTTCAGATCTTTTTGTAAGATATTCCATGAAGCAGGAGCAGAGTAGGAGAAGGCCCTTTTTCCAAGTTCAGTCCTCACTGACGGAACACTGCAGGTAATCATGTCCTGAGAGCGCACACTGTAGCTGCACTCACGCAAAGACATGTAGGAGGAGATGTATGAGGGCAGCAGACCAAGAAGTGATTTAAAGATGAAAATGTACCAGTGGAAGAGTCTGCGTGAGGTTAATGATGTCCAGTTAACCAGTGAAGTTAATGATGTCCAGTTAACCAGTGAAGTTAATGATGTCCAGTTAACCAGTGAAGTTAATGATGTCCAGTTAACCAGTGAATACAGGGTGCAGTGGTGGGTACGATAATCACAACCAGTTATGAATCTTAGTGCACCATGATAGACCACATCCAACATCTGCAGGGTGCTCAAAGTTAGTTTGTTTACTTTCTGTAAACAAAAACAACAACAAACCAGTTGTTGTACTTTCTGTAAACAAAAACAACAACAAACCAGTTGTTGTACTTTCTGTAAACAAAAACAACAACAAACCAGTTGTTGTACATTCTGTAAACAAAAACAACAACAAACCAGTTGTTGTACTTTCTGTAAACAAAAACAACAACAAACCCGTTGTTGTACTTTCTGTAAACAAAAACAACAACAAACCAGTTGTTGTACTTTCTGTAAACAAAAACAAACCCGTTGTTGTACTTTCTGTAAACAAAAACAACAACAAACCAGTTGTTTTCTTTTCTGTAAACAAAAACAACAACAAACCAGTTGTTGTACTTTCTGTAAACAAAAACAACAACAAACCAGTTGTTGTACTTTCTGTAAACAAAAACAACAACAAACCAGTTTTTGTACTTTCTGTAAACAAAAACAACAACAAACCAGTTTTTGTCCTTTCTGTAAATAAAAACAACAACAAACCCGTTGTTGTACTTTCTGTAAACAAAAACAACAACAAACCAGTTGTTGTACTTTCTGTAAACAAAAACAACAACAAACCAGTTGTTGTACTTTCTGTAAACAAAAACAACAACAAACCAGTTGTTGTACATTCTGTAAACAAAAACAACAACAAACCAGTTGTTGTACTTTCTGTAAACAAAAACAACAACAAACCTGTTTTTGTCCTCTCTGTAAACAAAAACAACAACAAACCAGTGTGAAGAAGACAGACGTTGTGTTTCTGTGTTTCCAGCCCCGTAAGGCCAGTGCCACCTGCAGCTCGGCGACGGCGGCCGCTTCCAGCGGGCTGGACGACTGGAGCACCCGGTCACCACGGCAACGAGACTCTGACCCCTCCCACTCCGAACACAGCACCGCCCCGTCGACCCACAACAAGCCCCCATCCCCCGCAGGAGCTGCCCTCATCCTGAGCAAGCCGCCTTCGCCCTGCGCCCCAGGTACCACACCTTAGTCCAAGAATCTGACCTTTATTTCATTTACACTTTATTTATCCAGGTAGTCTCATTGATTCACGAGAATCCATTTTCAAGAGAGACCTGTTTTTAGGAGCATATGATGGGGTTAAGGGCCTTGCTCAGGGGCCCAGGGTGGGTCAAATGAAGGTGGAGGCAGGTGTGGGTGTTTCATCTTTTCCACCCACATTTTGATGTCGACAGTACCGGGAGTTGAACCTGCAACTTTCTGATCACAGGCCCATCTTCTCTAACCTCTGCACCTCGTGGTGGCTCTGCTGGCTCCCAATGTGATCCCAGTTTTCAGGAGTTTTGACATTGACTCCGAGTCTGTCTCCACCCACACGCTTCAAGTGTGTGGGTGGTAGTCAAACCGATGAGAATCAGAGAGGATTTATCACGGAGTACATCAGCGATCAGCAACAATCTCAAATCAATGCTCAGCAGAACGCAGCTCTTAAAGTCATCTGCCTGGAAGCTTCAGCAGGGGGCGCTCAAACAGGAAGAGAAGATGCTCCCAGCTGAAGAAGCAAGGTTGCCGGGTGGTGGGGGTATTAAAAAGGCTAAAAGCTAAAGCTAACTCTGGCAGACTGCGATACCCTCTCTCTTTCTGTCAAACGTCCTCTCTTTGGACAACAAGATGGATTTGTATCGTTTGAGAGTGGGTGCCTCAGAGGAGATGAGGAATGTGTTGTACTTGGTCTCATGTAATCATGGCTTAACAGCAACATGCCGCACTCAGCATTCCAGCTGGACGACAGACTTTTCTTCTAGCGGACCACTGCAGCGAGCTAACGGGGAAGTCACAGGGAGGCGAAGTGTGCATCTATGTAAATAAAGGTTGGTGGATGGAGAGAACATGCTAACTCCGCCCAGAAAGGCCCCCAGACCAGGATTTGAACCGGGGACCTGCTCACTGAGAGGTGGCGGCTTCACCATGCTGCCCAGCCTCAGACATAAGGAGCACAGAAGTTATTGCTTCTATTGCATTTGTTTTTGGGGGGTTGGTTTATGTTTAGAGGGAAAAGTTCTGGTTCTGAGTCCGACTCTGAAGCAGAACTACGGTTCCTGTGTGTTTGTGATTGTGTTTGTTTTTGTGTGTACAGGTCCCAGCAATCAGAGTCGTCATCACTTGGAGTACAGAGCCATCATGCAGGAGATGTCACCCACAGCGTTTGGTAAGAGACACGCGCATGCACACACACACACACACACACACACACACACAACACACACAAGCAGCTGTCAGTCACTTTCAGTTGCTTACAGTCAAATCTGAATTGGAGTCAACAGGAAGCTGCCGAGCAGCGTGTTGTGTGTGTGTGTGTGTGTGTGTGTGTGTGTTATCTGAGGTTTTCTTGCTATAAAAACACACGGTTCGTTGTTTGTTTCAGTTTTATCAGCTCAGAGAGTTCATATCAAAGAACAGAACGACTTAAAACTCAGCATGATGTTCTTGTGTGTCTCAGCACCTCTCAGCTGTTTCATTTAGTTCTGAGTGTGTGTGTGTGTGTGTGGGGGGGGTATTTATGAGCACATGCTGGTGAAGATTCTCAGTCGTCCAGGTCAGCGTTAGTCTAAAAAGGTTAAAGAAGAAAAAGAACTGGACTGGTGTTCTGAAGACGTTTGTCTTCATCAGGTCCAACATGTCTTCAGCGTGGAGCTCACAGCTTCAGAGGTCTGGTTTGTTCTTAGATCTTCATCAGGTCCAACATGTCTTCAGCGTGGAGCTCACAGCTTCAGAGGTCTGGTTTGTTCTTAGATCTTCATCAGGTCCAACATGTCTTCAGCGTGGAGCTCACAGCTTCAGAGGTCTGGTTTGTTCTTAGATCTTCATCAGGTCCAACATGTCTTCAGCGTGGAGCTCACAGCTTCAGAGGTCTGGTTTGTTCTTAGATCTTCATCAGGTCCAACATGTCTTCAGCGTGGAGCTCACAGCTTCAGAGGTCTGGTTTGTTCTTAGATCTTCATCAGGTCCAACATGTCTTCAGCGTGGAGCTCACAGCTTCAGAGGTCTGGTTTGTTTTTAGATCTTCATCAGGTCCAACATGTCTTCACCAACTGAATCCCACAATCAGAGTGGAAAAAACTCTGGGAGTGGACGAAACGTCTCAGCAACAAATGAAACCGTTCAGATAACCCGACTGAACATTGTTGGATTATCACCTGGATTAATGAGCATGAATGTTGGTAATTTGAACTTCTACTTGAATTTTAATTCTTTGAACTTTTTACTTTTTAATTAACTTGACTATGAATTTCTCACATGACTATTTTCAACCAGTATATAAATATCAAACTCATGAACTTTAATATAAATGTTGTGAATTTTTTTCACACTTTCACGAAAGCTTTATGTTTGAAACGTCATGAAAACACATTCCCACACGTCCATTGTCGGACCTACCTGCAAACGTCGCTTTTTGGTGAAATTTTACGATTTCAAACTAAAATATGTCATTTACGAGAATCATCTAGATCCAAAGAGTTGTTGTTTTGTTTGTTTGTTTG
>JBBPBX010024103.1:0-39956 GCA_038048925.1 Garcialebias charrua | reverse complement strand
GCACCTGAATATAGGTCGCATTGCCCAATTATTGCCAAAGAATTGGAAAAATCCATATATAGGTTGCACCTGAATTAGTGCTGGGTGATATGGAAAAAATCATATATCACGATATGGACTTTTTTATATCACGATAACGATATATATCACGATATATACAACACGATGTGTGTGTGTGTACAGGAAAAATTTGGACCAAAGTTTTTTTTTTTTTTATTATTTTACTACAGATACAGTTACAATTATAAGAATGTGAACAAAAAGAACAAGGAAATTTGGACCAAAGTAGAAAAGGAGTTTCTACTTTGGTCCAAATTTTTCCTGCAGGTGGCGGTAAAACAACGGCTGCTAATAAAACCCACGAAGAAGAAATCCGCTCTGGAATCTGGAGTAAACAAGGCAAGAAACAGAAAAGAGAAAACGTTGCGTTTGATTCCGGTTCTGTTGTGTCTCTGGTCTGTTTTGTATTGGTTAACTGGACCCGAGTTCGGACTCGGTTGGACTCTGGGTTCGTGTCCTCTGGACCCATTTTGTCTCCGAGTTTCAGCGGAGCGAAATAATGGAAGCTAACAAGGTGAGCTTCCCCCTCTTTTTGGTAAAAGTTCTTCTTCTTGGGCTGCCTGTGCAGCTGTTTCTCCTTGTTGTGACACCGGCTTCATGCCTCCGCTCTCGAGTTTAACAACGTAAAGCATGTGTCGCAAACCCGCGCGTGCGTCAAACATAAAGCAGCGCCGTCATCTCGCAAAACCACAATATGAAGCTTCTTTGCGACAGTTATTTTTTTATTCTTATCTATCACGATAGAGACGATAGAAGGAAAGTAGCACAATAGACACGTTTCTATCGTCCCCACGATATATATCGTCATATCGCACAGCACTAACCTGAATATAGGTTGCACCTACATCAAAATGTGGACTGTGTTTAGCTCTGCTGCAAATGTCAGCTGCCACAGGAGCGCACAGCAAGGCTTTTAAGAAGATTAACACTTAAAAACAATTATTTGTTTGATAAAAATTATAGCAAATATGTGTCTGGGCTGAACTTTTCTTTAATAAATGAATAATTTTAGCAGGATAAACACCTAAAAAATATATATTTGTTAGATGACATTATTGTAAGAGTGCATCTCAGTTTAATTTTTGTTAATACATTTTTACAAATCAGCTTATTTTACAAAAAGCCTTAAATAGGTCGCACCTGAATATAGGTCACAGGGCATGCAAAAATGATAAAAAGCTGCGAGCTATATTTCGGAAAATACGGTATATATAATTTACTGCACTGAAAGTGAAAATTACAAAGCAATGCCTAGAAACTGGCTGTGTTAATGGAAGAGCAATGGGAAAAGAGCAGCCGGAGCTAAAATTAGACATGGTGGCTGAAGTGAGATGACTGTGTCCATCCAGACTATTTGTTGGCCCGAACGCTTTGTTTTCAGCTGTGACATTTTACAGCAGGTTAAAGGATAAAACAAGAAGAACAGAATGTTATTTTTAGTCTTACAGAAGAGCTGTTAAAACTATCTGCTGGTAGGATCTTCAGATCCGTCATAATCAGACCCTGGAAACAGCTTTTTTTCTCCTGTGTGAAAACAATTGAGCATATTTTCATAAAATGAACGTTTCACTTGGAACAACACCTTTTATTTGTGCACAGTTGTGCACACAAAGTAAAAAGGGTTGAGACTTTACCTTTAAAAAGTTATATGTCTTTATGTTAAACAGTGCAGTCCAGAACAAACACTGCCGCGGCCGTGGTGTAGTGGTAATGGCAGTCGTCTCCCGATCGGAAAGTTGGTGGTTCGACTCCCGGGATCCGCACCATGTGTCGTTGTGTCCTTGGGCAAGACACTTAACCCTGAGTTGCTCCCGGTAGGACTGGAAAGCACCTTGCATGGTAGTCTGCCGCCACCGGTTTATGAATGTGTGTAGCATTCAATATATGTGTAGCACTTTGAGATTTTCAGTAATGAAAAGTGCATTATAAATTGAATTAATTATTATTATTATTATTATAAACACTGGACCTACATGGGTCTAACTGTTGGTGGCAATCTGCAACCTGGCCACTAGATGGTGTTAAATCCTACAATCATCTACTTTAATGCAACTTGTAAATCTTAATTTTTGGAGCTGCTAAGCTGAACCACAGTGTGGGTTTGGTATGTTTGTCACAAATTATAAAGATTTATAGTTTTTGAATCAGGAAACGAGCTGTGTGTGTTTTATCTGCCAACATGACTCATGTTTATCTCCTCAGTAATGAAGAGATCCTGCTGAGCAACAGCAGACTTTCTAACACCACAAAACACACAGCTTGCAGCTGGATGGCTGATGACACGCACCGTTTCTAATTCCATAAGATAATTTCTCAGCTGCAGGGATAATACTAAACTGATAAAGCTGGATGGAACTGATGTTCATGAAAACAATGGCAGAAGTATTTGGTCTAGGGGTCTGCAACCTTTAAGATCGAAAGAGCCATTTCTGCCACTTCGCTCAGTCTGCAGCCGCAAATCCTGCTAATCAACTGGTGGCCCGTGGGCCACTTGGAGGTCGTTGGAGGAGGGATTTTCTGCCCAGTTGGGGTGACATTTTAAAGCTAAAAACATATAAGGAATTTTGAAATGTATTGATATTTTTTACATTTTAGGGTAAAATGAAAGACCAAAAGTAGAAAAAAAATTATACTGAGTCTCTGCAGCTTATGTGAGCCATTTTTCTTAACTTAAAATTATATATACCACTTTGAAGTAATAAAACATCAATTTAAAGTGTGCAGAACAATTTGGCATTTTGCTGGACAAGTTGTTGATTTATTTATTTATTTTTGAGAGAAAGATCTCACTGTAAGCCTGGAGGTTGGATAAATGAAGAAGCTAAATGTAATCAACACGTTTCTCTCCTTGTATTGGTAGTATCGTTCACAAATTTACAGAAAAATTATTAAAAATACTGCTAAAACTCACATTTTCTATTGTGGATATAAAGAAAAAAATAATAAAAATACAGTATCGTGTTAGTTTTGGATAAAGCTTCAAAGGGTCACAGATGAGAGACTAAAGAGCCGCATGTGGCCCCAGAGCCACAGGTTGCAGACCCTGCTCTATAGACCACATCAGTTCATAGATCTGTATAGTTAGGGTGAAAAGGTTCCTTATTTGTTCCTTAACCTTGTTTATCTCTATTTTGCCTGGCCTTTGGGTTGTTCAGACATTTTCAGCTGAAATCTCTTTCCAAGGTTTTACAGAAATGTCAAATAGGTCTGTAGCTGCTCAGATCTTTTCAAAGCACAATCTACAGAAACACAAAACATTTTTCTTAAATAAAATAAAAAAATCTTTAATCCAATACAAATGTCTAATCTTCATGTAAAAAGGGGGGATTAAGCAGTTATTTGGCTCTATGCTGGCTGAGAGTCCAGCACAGACCTACAGGACCTACATTAGGGGCCGAGATGGGGTAAAGGTAGGGCAGCTGACCTGGGACCAGAAAGTCGTGGTTCAAATCTCAGCCATTCCAACATGTCGTGGTGTCTCTGAGCAAGACACCCAATTCCTAATTTGCTTCCTGGGCACTCAATAGCTGCCCACTACCCCACCTGGTTGTTTCCCAGGTGCAATGGGTTAATTGCAAGGAATCAATGTCATCATTGAATGGAAACACACAGTGATGACATATAGCACTTAACTAACAGGATAACCCTGCCAATACAGACAGGTAGGTTAATCCTGCACAAGGCTTTGAAATCGCTGAAATAGTTAAGAGCTGCAGAGAAAAAATCTCATTTTCTCAAGAAAAGTTTTTTTTGTTTGTTTTAAAACACTGGCCAGGTTTCCAATCCATCACGGGGACACTTAGAGACAAATAACACAAACAGCCTCCAAACACTCACTCACACTGTTCATCAGGCAGTCAGGATGCTAAACACTCTGCCTGCTCTGCCTCCCCTCCCATTTGAACTGCCTTAACACAAAAAACTTTCTCACACATTACCACACAACACAAAGATTTTAACACTGGACCCTGTGTCATCAAACGGGTTATTCACTAAACTCTCGGTCATGTGCTCATTCAGTTTGCACTACTTCTCATATTTGCACTAATGTTTGTATTACATTACTGCCTATAGTCATACTACTGTTTACATTCACTGTTTACATTTATTAATACTGTTTACATTTATTACTACTGTTTACATTTACACTACTTTTATATCTACACTACTGCTGATACATATACAGTATTCTCTGACTAGCCTTATTTAAGGATGCCCAATGTGCCTTATGTGCCTTACTGCATATGCCACTTTGCCTCTATACCAACATCAACTACCTCATACATATACTGTGTACATTAACTCATATGCTGCTTTGCCACTCTTTGCAAATGTCAATGCTAGAACCTTCAGTTTATTTTATAGATATACTTTTTATACTTTTTATACTACTATGCAAAAACTCAGGACAGTATTACACTTTTATTATTTCATTTTATGCTTATGTTCATTAAATGTTTAGTGTTTTAGTGTTGGTGTAAATTTTCATACTTTTATACTACTATGCAAAAACTCAGGACAGTGTTACACTTTTACTATTTTATGCTTATGTTTATTAAATGTTTCAGTGTTTTAGTGTTTAAATGGTTACTGTTGCACCGAGGGACTGAGAGAAACGCAATTTCAATCCTGTGTATGTCCTGTACATATTGCAGTTCTGACAATAAAGTTGACTTTGACCTTGACTTAAGAAGGACATGGTCAAGTGCAGGTCAAGTTACATCCCTGCACTCACATGTTGCACTTGGTGGTTACACATGATGGAAGATGTTTGTATCCTAAAAAACATTTCTCTACTGTCAAACAGATTTGTTGATTGCATTTTCTTATTCGTTCTATGCTTATGCTGTAGAGAAGTTGCTGCTGATCAAGGGACATTTTTGTGCATCTTCACTCTGGAGGCGCAGCAGGCGTCCTTAACCTGGTTTCCCCTCTGAGTGTTTCAGCATCCTGCTGGCCCTCAGCCCCGGAGCTCCCGTGCTGCGTCAGGCTGGTAGTCCTGCTGAGGACATCCAGACAAAACATTCATTTTGTCTGAGGTCACCCAGCATGTCAAATCTCCAGCCCAATGTACGGGCTTAAAGCTGGGGCAGCAGTCAGCAGGAGAGCAGCCTGCCCATCAGCAGGGTCAGGATGTGTGCTGGTTGGGGATAAAACCATCAAGTAAACTGCCTGAACACTGCAGATCCCCAGCTTTCAGCTAACTGTGTGTTTTGTGGAGGTAATATTTTTTTGGAGACAAAGAAACCATGTCTGTGCAGTGTTCCATCCTGGCACCCCCGTCGTTTAGTTTCGTTCCAACCATAAAAGCCGTATACAAGATGGACATTTTAATGTTAGGTTTTACAGTTCTACATGGGGTATCTGTAAACACATCTGAGAGAAGAACATGCGTGGGTGATAAAACAATATGCAACTGGTAAAAACGTCTTCAGGGGAGCTGATTTTAAAACAATTATAGTATATTAAACACACAAGGCTGATGTGGGTTCTGTGACTAAGGGAGAATAAGTGACCCCTACAGATTTCCTCCTGTGCTCCAACCAATGACAACAAAAACCTGGTCTCATGAGGGCCTGAGACATTGAAGCAGGAATGCTTTCCAAAGGGAGGAATGGAAGACACGACCCCCGAACTCCAATAAAAAAAGAAAATAAAAGCAGTGGAAGTGGAGCAAAATGTTCCCAGTTCAAACTATAATTCACACACATGGATTTATTTAATTGGGCCTGGACCAAAATGATCCCCTACTATAAAAGAAGGAGCAAATCCTCCCTCTCGTTCAGTGATACTTCTGGAATGTGCACGATGAGCTCAGAGGAATCTGATAATGTTCTTCATCTCCGTCACTTACTTTGGCTGATGTTCTGGAAACCTCAAAGCTTTTCATCTTCCTGGGATTTCCTTAAAAGAACATTTGAGTAATTTTTTTTATTTTTATGATCAGGTTTGTTGTTGTGCAAACAATGGTCCACTAGTGGCTGAGCTCAGTCCAAATAAAGCCAACCATAAAAAAAAAGACCCAGAAGAGGAGCGGTTTGAGCTGAGCAAACAGAATATGAGTTCCTCCCTATACGGCGCATAATAATAAAGAGTACAACAGACCGCATGAAGGAAGGAAAACATGAGGATTGTACACGGCACATTATACACCTGTCGACAAACTATTATACAGCAATCTATAGCATGGGCTCAGAAAAGAGTCAGGGATCTTGTATCACATTTAACCTTGATTTGTGACCTTGAACTTGAAACTGGGGTCATGACACTGTCTGCAACACTCCATTTAGTAATGGTAAATATGTGTATTAAGTTTCTTTACATTTTCTTTAGTAATGGTGAATATGTGTATGAAGTTTCTTTAAATTTTCTTTAGTGGATCAGAAATTATGTGTGGGACAAGCAAAGTCCTTGTATAACATTGACCTTGATTTCTGACATTGGCCTTGAAATTGGGGTGATGGAACTGTAGGCCACACTCCATTTAGTGATGGTGAATATGTGTCTAAAGTTTTTTTGTATTTTCTTGAGCGGACCAGAAAATAAGTGTGGGACAAGCAAAGCCCTTGTTTAACATTTGACCTTGATTTTTGACCTTGCTATTGAAACTAGAGTCATTAAAATTGTACACAGCCTTCTGTCAAGTGATGAATCAGTATTCTCCTGTCATTATACAAGGAGGGCGCCCCACCCTGTCAACAGAACCAAGCGCACCGCTTACCAAACCGAACCCCACCCCCGTGCGCCCCAATCGACAAAAACCATAAAAGGGAAGGAAGAGCTGAGCGCCTGCCAAGGTAAGTAACCGAGGGGAAACACTGGAAGTTATGGACATGACAAGAGAAAGTTTACAGATGTACACCACAATATGTCCCGCATTCGTTAGGCGTCTGAAAACTAACAAGTCATGACTTTTAAACGCTGAAACTAATCTAAAATCACTGAGCCACACAGGATATTAACTTTAATTTTGGTACACTTACTTTAACAGAAAGTTTTTTTTTCTTAAATCCATCATCAGGTAGTTTTGAACCCACAACAGCAAAAGGGAGTCAAATGAGGAAATAAAACTTAAAAAGCGGTGGTGGGCACCAGCCCGCTAAAGCGCAAATCGGCTGATTGCGGACCTAAACAATTTGTTTGCGCTTTAGCGGATTTACTAATTTTTATAATTCATAAGCGGATTTGCACTTTTTCTATTTAAAATGCAGTACCGCTAATAACTAATTATCTATCAGTATTCATTGTCTTGAACAGTGGAAAGTTTAACTGTTATGAATCGCAATGCGATTCCATTAGTAATGGTAAATATGTGTATTAAGTTTCTTTACATTTTCTTTAGTAATGGTGAATATGTGTATGAAGCCCCCCTCCCTGGGCTGCCACCTTACCATGGTGGAGGGGTTTGAGTGTCCCAATGATAGGAGCTATGCTGTCAGGGGCTTCATGCCCCTAGTAGGGTCACCCAAGGCAGACAGGTCCTAGGTGAAGGACCAGACAAAGTGCAGCCCAAAGACCCCAATGATAAGTACAATAATTGGACAGAATGTTCCCTCACCCGGACACGGGTCAACGGGGCCCCACTCTGGAGCCAGGCCCAGAGGTGGGGCACGTTGGCGAGCGCCTGGTGGCCGGGCTTTTACCCATGGAGCTCGGCCGGGCACAGCCCGAAGAGGAGACGTGGGTCCCCCTTCCCATGGGCTCACCACCTATGGGAGGGGCCAAAGGGGTCGGGTGCAATGTGGGATGGGTGGTGGCCGAGGGCGGGGACCCTGGCGGTCTGATCCTCGGCTACAGAAGCTGGCCATTGGGACATGGAATGTCACCTCTCTGGTGGGGAAGGAGCCTGAGTTAGTGTGTGAGGTTGAGAAGTTCCGGCTAGAAATAGTCGGACTCACCTCAACACATGGCTCTGGCTCTGGAACCAGTTTCCTTGAGAGGGGTTGGACACTCTTCCACTCTGGAGTTGCCCCTGGTGAGAGGCGCCGAGCAGGAGTGGGCATACTTGTTGCCCCCCATCTTGGTGCCTGTACGTTGGGGTTCACCCCGGTGAACGAGAGGGTAGCCTCCCTTCGCCTACGTGTGGGGGGACGGGCTCTGACTGTTGTTTGTGCCTATGCGCCAAACGGCAGCGCAGATTACCCACCCTTTTTGGAGTCCTTGGAGGGGGTATTGGAGAGTGCGCCTCCTGGGGACTCCCTTGTTCTACTGGGGGACTTCAACGCTCACGTGGGCAATGACAGTGAGACCTGGAGGGGTGTGGTTGGGAGGAACGGCCCCCCTGATCTGAACCCGAGTGGTGTTCTGTTATTGGACTTCTGTGCTCGTCATGGATTGTCCATAACGAACACCATGTTCAGGCATAAGGGTGTACATATGTGCTCTTGGCACCAGGACACCCTAGGTCGCAGTTCGATGATCGACTTTGTTGTCGTCTCATCTGATCTGCGGCCGCATGTCCTGGACACTCGGGTGAAGAGAGGGGCGGAGCTGTCCACTGACCACTACCTGGTGGTGAGTTTGCTCCGATGGTGGGGGAAGATGCCGGTCAGACCTGGCAGACCCAAACGTATTGTGAGGGTCTGCTGGGAACGTCTGGCAGAGTCTCCCGTAAGACGGAGCTTTAACTCCCACCTCCGGGAGAGCTTTGAACACGTTCCGAGGGAGGCGGGGGACATTGAGTCCGAGTGGGCCATGTTCCGCGCCTCTATTGTCGAGGCAGCTTATCAGAGTTGTGGCCGCAAGGTTGTTGGTGCCTGTCGTGGTGGCAACCCTCGAACCCGGTGGTGGACACCGGCGGTGAGGGATGCTGTCATGCTGAAGAAGGAGTCCTATTGGGCCTTTTTGGCCTGTGGGACCCCGGAAGCAGCAGATAGGTACCGACAGTCCAAGCGGCATGCGGCTCGGGTGGTTGCTGAGGCAAAAACTCGGGCGTGGGAGGAGTTCGGAGAGGCCATGGAGAATGACTTCCGTACGGCTTCGAGGCGATTCTGGTCCACCATCCGGCGTCTCAGGGGGGGAAAGCGGTACGCGACCAACACCATTTATGGTGGGGATGGCGTGCTGTTGACCTCAACTCGGGATGTTGTGAGTCGGTGGGCGGAATACTTCGAAGACCTCCTCAATCCTACTGGCACGTCTTCCACTGAGGAAGCGGAGCCTGGGGACTTTGGGTCGGGTTCTCCGATCTCTGGTGCTGAGGTCACCGAGGTGGTTAAAAAGCTCCGCGGTGGCAGGGCTCCGGGGGTGGATGAGATTCGCCCGGAGTTCCTTAGGGCTCTGGATGTTGTGGGGTTGTGTTGGCTTACGCGACTCTGCAATATCGCGTGGACATCGGGGGCAGTTCCCTTGGATTGGCAGACTGGGGTGGTGGTTCCCCTATTCAAAAAGGGGGACCGTAGGGTGTGTTCCAACTATAGGGGGATCACACTCTTAAGCCTCCCTGGTAAGGTCTATTCAGGGGTTCTGGAGAGGAGGGTCCGTCGGATAGTCGAACCTCGGATTCAGGAGGAGCAATGTGGTTTTCGTGCTGGTCGTGGAACACTGGACCAGCTCTACACCCTCAGCAGGGTCCTGGAGGGCGCGTGGGAGTTTGCCCAACCAGTTTACATGTGCTTTGTGGACTTGGAAAAGGCATTCGACCGCGTCCCTCGGGGGGTTCTGTGGGGGGTACTCCGGGAGTATGGGGTACCAGGCCCATTGATATGGGCTGTTAGGTCCCTGTACGACCGGTGTCAGAGCTTGGTCCGCATTGCCGGCAGTAAGTCAGGCTCGTTTCCAGTGAGAGTTGGACTCCGCCAAGGTTGCCCTTTGTCACCGATTCTGTTCATAACTTTTATGGACAGAATTTCTAGGCGCAGCCAAGGTGTTGAGAGGATCCGTTTTGGTGGCCTTAGAATCGCTTCTCTGTTTTTTGCAGATGATGTGGTCCTATTGGCTTCATCAGATCGTGATCTACAGCTTTCGCTGGAGCGGTTTGCAGCCGAGTGTGATGCGGCCGGGATGAGGATCAGTTCCTCCAAATCCGAGGCCATGGTCTTGAGCCGGAAAAGGGTAGCATGCCCTCTCCGGGTCGGGGAGGAGGTCCTGCCCCAAGTGGAGGAGTTTAAGTATCTCGGGGTCTTGTTCACGAATGAGGGAAAACTGGAGCGTGAGATCGATAGGCGGATAGGTGCAGCATCCGCAGTGAAGCGGGCGCTGTACCGGTCTGTCGTGGTGAAGAGAGAGCTGAGTCGAAAGGCAAAGCTCTCAATTTACCGATCGATCTACGTTCCCACCCTCATCTATGGTCATGAGCTTTGGGTTGTGACCGAAAGAACGAGATCTCGGATACAAGCGGCTGAAATGAGTTTTCTCCGCAGGGTGTCTGGACTCTCCCTTAGAGATAGGGTGAGAAGCTCAGTCATCCGGGAGGGACTCGGAGTAGAGCCGCTGCTTCTCCACATCGAGAGGAGCCAGTTGAGGTGGCTCGGGCATCTGGTTAGGATGCCTCCTGGACGCCTCCCTGGTGAGGTGTTCCGGGCATGTCCCACCGGGAGGAGACCCAGAGGAAGACCCAGGACACGCTGGAGGGACTATGTTTCTCGGCTGGCCTGGGAACGCCTTGGGATTCCCCCAGAGGAGCTGCTCCAAGTGGCTGGGGAGAGGGAAGTCTGGGCCTCCCTACTTAGGCTGCTACCCCCGCGACCCGACCCCGGATAAGTGGACGAAAATGGATGGATGGATGGATGAATCGCAATGCACGTGATCCATTCTACAGCTCCCCTCCCAACTAACAGCAATCATTAAGAGAAGGTATATGTCCATTCTTCCTGATTCAATGAAGATAGTTTGGTTTCCTGTACTCCGTGCTTTGCTTTCGTCATGTGCCCATAATGCATTGCAGCGCTTCAGTTTTCCAGTAAACAGTTTTAAAATTACTTTATCGATGCATTTTTAATGAAAAATCTACAGTAAACAAAAGAAAAAGACAAAGAAGCAGCCGAAATAGAAATCCTCAACACATTCAACAACTTTTTAATTTTTAGACCATGAGCGAAAGGTCTATTTTAGGAAATGACATCCCCAGCGATTCGCGGTTATAGGTAGGATGAAGGTGTATAACAGTTCATGCACCGCTAGTTGGCAGTGTAGTGCAAATATTGCATAACTTATTGCTGGCTACCAAGTGTTGAATTGAACTTGCGCTTTAAAATTAGCTTCCGCTAGTTTTCCTAAGACATAAGCGCTTTTGAAATTGCGGACCTAAATAACTTAATAAGCGCTTTAGAAGTTGCGGAACTAATTTTTGGACTAACGCTGCCCACCACTGTTAAAAAGGGTCTAACCTTCAAGATAAAGATTCTATATCATCTCCAAGGGGAACTTTGTTTCAGTCAGCAGACACATAATAAAACAGCCATGATGTTCAGTGTATTGTTTTGTATTCAATCAAAAAGGTGTTCAATACAGAAGCAACTGGACTTTATTTGTAACAGAAAACGTTTTGCTTCCCATCCGGGGAGCTTTATCAATTCAATGAGCAGGCTGTGAGAGAGTGAAGTTATAAACAGGCTGAGATGACACACACCAACCTATGTAAATTGAAAGCTAACACACACACACATACTTAAGATAACACATACCTGTGACACATTCAAAGTTCAGCGTGTGGAAGCAGGGCTTACAGAAGACACACACACATCCTACTGTATGTATGCATGTCCAGTTGTTTCTGTATTGAACACCGTTTTGATTTTATCATGTCCTGGACGACTGAGAATCTTCACCAGCATATTGTTTTGTATTATTGGTGTTTAGTGTATTCATGTCTTAGATCTTATTACTAGTTTTCTGTTATATTTTATACTTTTGTTGGATGTAACTGGGACCCTGTGTACACAATTTTGTTCCATCACATGTTCCACATGTGGTGCGAATGACAAATAAAGAAACCTTAACCTTAACATTGAGACGTTAAAATAACAGCACAGAAATCACCACTGTTCGCCGAGAAGCCTGATCGCCACTGGGCTGAATGAGTTCTTCAGTCTGTTCGTTCTACATCTGGGCAGCAGATACCCGTGTCCAGATAGAAGCAACCTGAACTCACCATAGAGTGGATGATCAGGATCTGCCAGAATCAGTCTGGCCTCGTTCACTGACCTTGCCTTGTGTAGGTCAGTGAGGTTCTGTAGGGCTATCAATGACCTACACAAGGCAAAGTTATTTGTATGTAATGAAATGTTTCTGCTTTTTAATACAAATCCAGAGAACTGAAAGTGTCTGAACTGCTGAGATGTCAAACAATTGAGTTAGTAGAAGCAGCAGTTGCAGAGTTGGTCATAAAACCGTCCCAGCAGGAGACCTACCATGACATGCTCCTGATGTCTCATTTTTCATACGAGCTGCTGCTGACCGTTAAAACTTTCATTTTCTTAATTTCTGCTCATTATGTTTCAGTTTCCCTTCTGCAGTTTGTCTCTCTGCTATCTGTCTTGGTCCACTCCCACACTCATCACGCTTCATCTTTTTCTGTCTCTGCTGTGTCACGGGGAGTTTCTGTCTGAGGCGCCACTCTGGCTCCTGGCCCGGACCCGGCTACCAGAGTCCTGTGAGTCTGACGGCATTACACCCGTTCTTCCAGAGATCTTTCAGCCTTCCCAGAATCTTGACAGCAATGAGTCTTTCTCTATTTCTTGTGACTGGCTTCAGCAGCGAGCAGGAAGCATCCCTGCTGGTTCCTGACTATGTTACACTTTCAAAAATGTTTCCCAACTTAAAGACAAGCTGCTCTATTTGTCATCTTTAACATAAGGAGAGACATCACTTTCTGTTTAAAAATGAAGTTAAAGTTTGGATGTGAAAGGTTTTTTAGCAGTACATATGGTTGAGTTCATCAAAGATTACAGGAAATAGACTGTGGAGTTATTTTAGAAAAGTGGCCACAGTTGTTGCTGCAAATCCCATCAGGACCAGATGATACGCATCAGCCAAAGCTATTTTTCCACTGGCTTTAACTAGAAGCTCAAACTTGTTCACAAGGCTCAAATCCAAGATGAAAAATGAAGCATTACAACTTAATGAACACGTGATTAGAAGCTGTGGAGCTCCTGAAGCTCTTAAACACTACAAAAAGCGTTAAACAAAAATACATAATTGTCCTTTATTGTGAATAAACAGTAAGGAAAGATGATTTATCACAAATGTTTGTGCTAATATTAAAAAAAAATATGGCTCAAACACACATTTATTTCTATATTTGCATTTGATTTGTTTATCTTTTGATCACACATGACCAGCTGATTGTGTCTCTACATTTAGCTTCAAATGGTGAGACATTTTATTTTATTTTAGCAATTACATTAGGTATTTTAACAAGATTTAGTTGTTTGTTGAAGGACTGTCCTACTTTAGGCAGTGCACTCTGATATAAAAGCAGTTTAAGTTTTTTGTCCTAAATCGTCGACAGGCTGTCTCTCTTCCTACCATGTGTTGTTGAGCATGTTAGGAACTGAAATGCATCATTTTATCACATCAACAAAAGCGTCTCATCATAAAGAAAGGTAAACTGATGTTGGTGGTATAACAGGGCACAGCCTTGTGTATAGCGTGTTAATGGACTTTGTAAAATAACTGTTAAACACTGAGGGATTTGAATAGTGAATGTTGGGATGAGTGTTTTTTATGGACTGGAAGTGAACAGGAAATATAAATAAACTTTAATGTTTTTGTAGTAACATATTCAAGAGGGTAGAAGTCACACTGTATTGTAGTTATTTTTTATTTGCTTGCTTGCCTGAGGCAGTGGAGAGTGATCCTGGAAAGTGGAGGGAGCAATTATATCCACCGCCAGACACAACAACAGAGCCAGGGAGAGTCCAGTAGTGGTGGCCTTGGCCACCGTACAATAATCTTCAGCCAACCCAATCGTTTGAAGAAACTATACTTTTAAGAAATATAAAAACTAGAAAGCATAGATGCTCTCTTTGGGTCGAGGATGAGGTTCTGCCTTAAGTGGAGCTCAAGTATCTTGGGATTTTGGTCACAAGTGGCGCGCGAGATTGACAGACTGATTGGTGCAGCGTCTGCAGTATTGTGGACTCCGTACAGGTCCACTGTGGTGAAGAAGATGCTGAGCTAGAAGGCAAAGCTCTCTGTTTACCAGTCAGTCATGGTTTGAAAATCTCAAAGCTGGACAGACCATACCAGAAGTCTGTGAGGTTGCTTGCAACCAAACCATCACAGTACTACCTCAGGCAATGAACCAGATGGTGAAAATTCACATCATAGCTAATCAAGCTATTAGCCAGAATCAGGCATACATGTACTTTCAACGATCTCCTAAGTTTTCCAACTTAGGACTATCCATTGAGGCCACGAGACAAGTGAGCCTCGACTGCAGGACCACATCTGTTGCTGTGTGTAACACAGGCACGGAAGAGGTACTGATCAAGAAATACACAAAACTAGGATGGCTGATCTCCACTGATTTCCATGAATTTGAACTGAGCATTCCATTTCTGGGAGGAGTCCCAGAATACCTGATCCCAAATGAACACACGGGGCAAGTCTTGTTCACAAAGCCAAAACAGGCCATAGCTCTCGTCTCTATCAATGTCTCTATCAATATACCAAGACACAGTCTACAGAGTCGGTCAAAACCAAGACGACGGCTTAGGCCCTCAAAGCTAGTGTCCTGCCTATAAGCAGGGTAAATGACACAGAAAGGGACTCATTGGAGCTCCCCAAAGAACAAGAACCCCTCTCTTTTTTGAAAAGTTCAGTTATCAGGAGAGACTCAGAGTAGAACCGCTGCTCCTCCACATCGAGAGGAGCCAGCTGAGGTGGTTCAGGCATCTGGTAAGGATGCTTCCTAGGAGCCTCCCTAAGGACATGCTTCAGGCATGTCCGACTGAAAGGAGAGCCCAGGGAAGACGCAGGACATAATAATAATAATAATAATAATAAGGAATTCAATTTATAACGCGCTTTTCATTAGTGAAAATCTCAAAGCGCTACACATATTGAATGCTACACACATTCATACACCGGTAGCGGCAGACTACCATGCAAGGTGCTTTCCAGTCCTACCGGGAGCAACTTGGGGTTAAGTGTCTTGCCCAAGGACACAACAACACATGGTGTGGGGAACCGGGATTCGAACCGCCAACCTTCCGATCGGGGGACGACTGCCATTACCACTACACCACGGCCGCCCCTGGCCAACATGCTGGAGAGACTGTCTCTCTGATGGCCTGTATGCCTGTGGGTTCTCCCTGAATAGCTGGAAGAGGTGGATGTGGAAAGAGATGCTCAAGCTGCTGTCCATGCAATCCAACTTTGGACCAAGCTGAAGATAATGGATGGATGGATGCTGAAATGATAGGTGTGGATGGTTTATGTACATATATGGTGGCTGCCATCTTGGATAATGACGTGGCAACCAGTTTTTGATAGTGACCTTTCTAACTCCTTGATGCAGCCACACAGCAAAATTGAATTTGATACCTCACTTATATTTCAAGTTATTTGGATCAGAAGATAAACCGAACAGACAAATGTATGTACACATAATTCCCAAATCCCCTCTTCACTTTGTGATGGGGGACAAAAATGTGTTGTACTTCCTGAAAAGACACTGATGTATATTATATAAGTGTTAGTGTCTTCTGTCTTTCTACAAATAAATAATTCATGCTAAAGGTCACAGTCTCACTCCCTCAACTTTCAAAAGCTTCGCTGTACACCAGCGTATGGCAGCAGCTAAAGACAGCTTGACAGGAGAAAAGTCAAATATCACTCGCAGTTGGTTTTTCAACAAACAGTACACATCAACGTGACAAACCCTGCCTGAGAAGATGAGTTCAACACAGCAGAGTTCATCTGTGTCAAAGTGCAGCTTCAGCTCTACAGGAAGGCCAGAAAAACCAGTGATTTAAACACGCAGATAAGAAAACAAACACTGAGCAGGTTTTTTTTCCAGCGTTGTCGTCTGACCTGCGATCCGAGGGACGCTGGAAACACCCTTCAGAGACCAAGTGACCAACGGGCGCACAAAAGTCTGGGGACTTGTTTACTTTGACAACAGTGTGTCATCTGAGAAACATCTTTATCTAGATCAAGTCTTATATGAAAGTACAGGAATCCTCTTTTCCATTTAGGGAAGTTTTTAATGACCTGCGGTTCTGTCAGCAGTGAATACCAAGCTTTACTCCCTCATCATTGAGATCTCAAGCCAAAAAAGATGAAGTGCTCCTCTAACAGAGCAGAATGTAACAAGTTGTTCTTTGAAAAAAGTCTGCAGGCCCACGGGTCTACGTGTGCGTGTGAACAGAGCAGTAAAGAAAATCTCAGCATATGTCACAGTAGTGTGTAACACACTCGCACACTGTCAGCTGTGTGGGTGACCTGCCGTGACATTCCTCGGCAGTGCGGTGGCTGCCATGCCGAGCAGCTCCAGTTGCTCTGAATACCAATAAACTCATTGCCTGTCTGTGATTGGAAATGATAGTGTTGACTAAGATGGACACTTTGCACACATCGTTACCAGCATCAGATCAAGTGTTTGGAGACGTTTATATTGAGAGTCACTTTAAATGTAATGACCAGGAAGTGTAGTTGGCAAAGAGGCAGACATGTTTCCTGGAGGAATCTGGACAATGTGCCTAAATGACTGTGGCAATCAAAAAGTTCTCGTCTTTCCTAAACAAAGTGGTCTTTCTTAGTGGATGCAGACATTTATAAATGATCCTGTGACACAGATGGGATTTTACTTTCTGTAATATCATGATCATTTGTTGTATAATACATTATTTGTGCCACACTTAATTTATGGTATTAGCGTTTGGGGTATGGCGTGTAAATCAATTACAATGCCTATTTTTATATTGCAGAAAAGAGTTGTTAGAATTATCACCAGAAAGAATTCTCATCATCCTTCAAGCATTTTGTTTTATCAAATGAAACTGTTGAAGTTTTATGATTTAGTTGATTATAATATTTTGTTAGTTTTGTATAAAGCTCAAACTAATGCACTTCCTTCTAATATTCAGAAGTATTTTATCAGAAGAACGAGTAATTACAATCTTAAGGGGACAAATGTATTTGTGAAGCCACATTTTAGGACTAGTTCGAGGGGAAGAGCTACCATAGTTCAAGGAATTGGGTTATGGAATGAATTGGAATCTGATATTAAAGTGGTCCAATCAATGGTTGTATTCAAAAGAATGAATAAGTTCAAACGGTTAAAAACATATTTTAAATGAGTTGAAATTTAGTAGTTTGTGTAAGATACAGATGGTAGAAATTAGTAATTAAAAATTAAGTTGTTCACTATTTTGAAAATTATATGAGTTGGTTGTATTAAGTGTTTTTTTGGAGGTTAAAATTAAGTTGTTTATCATCTTTGTAATCAAAGGAGTTGTTTGTAGAATTGTTTATTGGAGAATAAGGGGCAGAAAAAATAAGATTTTTTCTTCTTCTGCCGCCTTTCATTTTATATGTCTTTTTTTCTCTTATTGTATGTACTATTGTTGTGTGTTTTAATCATAAAATGAATACATTAATAATCAATCAATCAATCATGACACACAAATAAGAGTGAGTCTGTTAAAAGGTGTCATCTGTGTCTTCTCCTCTGCTCTAAAATACAGAGCCGCGAGAGAAGGACGGACGCTGAGCGGTTGAGCTCGAACTGTCAGTCATCAGCAAAATGTCACACCAAACCGTTAAAACTATTTAAAGTCTGAACCTTACAAACACATTTAAACACTTGGATGAATGTGGTGCAGGAAAATGTGGAAGGAAGCTGATGGTGAACTTGACTTGATGCTTTGGATATATTAATTTTTTTGTTGCTAAAGTTCAACTGTGTGTTTCAATTTCCAGTTCACATGACTGGTGTTTTGATTTTAGCATAAAGAACAATAATGCACAGGGGTGTCCAAACTTTTTCACGTGTGAGCCAAAACTGATAAGATGATAGTAAACGCAGGCCATAACATTTAAATTTAAGATAATAAAAAAAGAGTACACATGCATTGAATTTTTTTTTTTCATTTTCATTTCATTCAGCTGCTCTGCTCCCCAGCTCTGGAACTCACTCCCACCTGATATACGCGACACAAACTCTTTGCCACATTTCAAAATCAAACTCAAAACTCACCTGTTTAAAGTAGCCTATGCACTATGATAGCAACTGCATTGTCTTATTTTAATTTTGATTTTACTTGTTTTTACTGTGTATATAATATTGTGTCTGTTTTTTATGATTGTCGATGTAAGGTGACCTTGAGTGCCAAGAAAGGCGCCTACAAATAAAATGTATTATTATTATTATCATTATTATTATTATTTATCCATTCATTTATTCAATTAATAATGTATTTATTTACTCATTCATTCATTCTTTTATTGTAAAACTTTCAACAAAATAAACAATATTTTAACAAAAGGACAAAATTTACAATTTTTTGGAGCATTTCTAAATTGTTTTAGTAAAATATGAAAAGCCATTAAGTTATTTTTGTTTCCCCTTTCAGCTGCTCCCTTCTTCAGGGGTCACCACAGTGAACTAACTCGCAGGAAGACTTGGCAATTGTTTTTACACTGGATGTCCTTCCTGACTCAACCACAGACCACCGAACTACCACAGTTCTCTGTGTGGAGCAGAGAGCTGCCATAGGGCACCCGGGGGAGCAGATGTGGGGGTTAAGGGCCTTGCTCAAGGGCCCAGAGTGGGACAAATGAGGCAGGTGTGGGTGTTTCACCTTTCCCACCCACATTTTGATGTTGTCAGTATGGGGAGTTGAATCGGCGATCTTCTGATCACAGGCCACCGTCCCTAACCTCTGCACCACCACTCAATTAAAAGCCAATTAACTTACTTAATTTGTTTGTCTGCTTTCTTGTGCTTGAACAGTTATGTTTTGTCTATTCTCAGAAACAAAATTGTGATGAGTAACTGGTCTTTAAAAACAGCCACTAAAAAGGAGGTTGATTTCCTGTTTGGACTATGGCTGTCCCAAAAGTGTTGTCCATCCATCCATCCATTATCTTTTACCCACTTCTTCCATTTTGGGTCACGGGGGTCGCCGGTGCCCATGTCCAGCAATCACAGTGCAAGGGGTGGGATACACCCTGGATGGGTTGCAAGTCCATCACAAGGCCCCAAAAGTGTTGTCAAAGTATAAAAAAATACACAACTGGCAGTTACTGAACTAAATTCATAGAAGGTTTGAAGGGACCAAAAAACCAAAAACCCCTATGATGAGTACAATTAATGGACTAAGTTTTCCCTCGCCCGGACGCGGGTCACCGGGGCCCCACTCTGGAGCCAGGCCCGGAGGTGGGGCACGCTGGCGAGCGCCTGGTGGCCGGGCTTTTACCCATGGAGCCCGGCCGGGCACAGCCCGAAGAGGAGACGTGGGTCCCCCTTCCCATGGGCTCACCACCTGTGGGAGGGGCCAAAGGGGTCGGGTGCAATGTGAGATGGGTGGTGGCCGAGGGCGGGGACCCTGGCGGTCTGATCCTCGGCTACAGAAGCTGGCCATTGGGACATGGAATGTCACCTCTCTGGTGGGGAAGGAGCCTGAGCTAGTGTGTGAGGTTGAGAGGTTCCGACTAGAAATAGTCGGACTCACCTCAACGCATGGCTCTGGCTCTGGAACCAGTTTCCTTGAGAGGGGTTGGACACTCTTCCACTCTGGAGTTGCCCCTGGTGAGAGGCGCCGAGCAGGAGTGGGCATACTGGTTGCCCCCCATCTTGGTGCCTGTACGTTGGGGTTCACCCCGGTGAACGAGAGGGTAGCCTCCCTTCGCCTACGTGTGGGGGGACGGGCTCTGACTGTTGTTTGTGCCTATGCACCAAACGGCAGCTCAGACTACCCACCCTTTTTGGAGTCCTTGGAGGGGGTATTGGAGAGTGCGCCTCCTGGGGACTCCCTTGTTCTACTGGGGGACTTCAACGCTCACGTGGGCAATGACAGTGAGACCTGGAGGGGTGTGGTTGGGAGGAACGGCCCCCCTGATCTGAACCAGAGTGGTGTTCTGTTATTGGACTTCTGTGCTCGTCATGGATTGTCCATAACGAACACCATGTTTAAGCATAAGGGTGTCCATATGTGCTCTTGGCACCAGGACACCCTAGGTCGCAGTTCGATGATCGACTTTGTTGTCGTCTCATCTGATCTGCGGCCGCATGTCTTGGACACTCGGGTGAGGAGAGGGGCGGAGCTGTCAACTGACCACTACCTGGTGGTGAGTTGGCTCCGATGGTGGGGGAGGATGCCGGTCAGACCTGGCAGACCCAAACGTATTGTGAGGGTCTGCTGGGAACGTCTGGCAGAGTCTCCCGTAAGACGGAGCTTTAACTCCCACCTCCGGGAGAGCTTTGAACACGTTCCAAGGGAGGCGGGGGACATGGAGTCCGAGTGGGCCGTGTTCCGCGCCTCTATTGTCGAGGCAGCTTATCGGAGCTGTGGCCGCAAGGTTGTTGGTGCCTGTCGTGGTGGCAACCCTCGAACCCGGTGGTGGACACCGGCAGTGAGGGATGCTGTCAGGCTGAAGAAGGAGTCCTATTGGGCCTTTTTGGCTTGTGGGACCCCGGAAGCAGCTGATAGGTACCGGCAGTCCAAGCGGCATGCGGCTCGGGTGGTTGCTGAGGCAAAAACTCGGGCGTGGGAGGAGTTCGGAGAGGCCATGGAGAATGACTTCCGTACGGCTTCGAGGCGATTCTGGTCCACCATCCGGCGTCTCAGGGGGGGAAAGAGGTACGAGACCAACACCATTTATGGTGGAGGTGGCGTGCTGCTGACCTCAACTCGGGATGTTGTGAGTCGGTGGGCGGAATACTTCGAAGACCTCCTCAATCCTACTGGCACGTCTTCCACTGAGGAAGCAGAGCCTGGGGACTTTGGGTCGGGTTCTCCGATCTCTGGTGCTGAGGTCGCCGAGGTGGTTAAAAAGCTCCGCGGTGGCAAGGCTCCGGGGGTGGATGAGATTCGCCCGGAGTTCCTTAGGGCTCTGGATGTTGTAGGGTTGTGTTGGCTTACGCGACTCTGCAATATCGCGTGGACATCGGGGGCAGTTCCCTTGGATTGGCAGACTGGGGTGGTGGTTCCCCTATTTAAAAAGGGGGACCGTAGGGTGTGTTCCAACTATAGGGGGATCACACTCTTAAGCCTCCCTGGTAAGGTCTATTCAGGGGTTCTGGAGAGGAGGGTCCGTCGGATAGTCGAACCTCGGATTCAGGAGGAGCAGTGTGGTTTTCGTCCTGGTCGTGGAACACTGGACCAGCTCTACACCCTCAGCAGGGTCCTGGAGGGTGCGTGGGAGTTTGCCCAACCAGTTTACATGTGCTTTGTGGACTTGGAGAAGGCATTCGACCGCGTCCCTCGGGGGGTTCTGTGGGGGGTACTCCGGGAGTATGGGGTACCAGGCCCTTTGATAAGGGCTGTTAGGTCCCTGTACGACCGGTGTCAGAGCTTGGTCCGCATTGCCGGCAGTAAGTCAGGCTCGTTTCCGGTGAGAGTTGGACTCCGCCAAGGTTGCCCTTTGTCACCGATTCTGTTCATAACTTTTATGGACAGAATTTCTAGGCGCAGCCAAGGTGTTGAGAGGATCCGTTTTGGTGACCTTAGAATCGCTTCTCTGTTTTTTGCAGATGATGTGGTCCTACTGGCTTCATCAGTTCGTGATTTACAACTTTCACTGGAGCGGTTTGCAGCCGAGTGTGATGCGGCCGGGATGAGGATCAGTTCCTCCAAATCCGAGGCCATGGTCTTGAGCCGGAAAAGGGTAGCATGCCCTCTCCGGGTCGGGGAGGAGGTCCTGCCCCAAGTGGAGGAGTTTAAGTATCTCGGGATCTTGTTCACGAATGAGGGAAAACTGGAGCGTGAGATCGATAGGCGGATAGGTGCAGCGTCCGCAGTGAAGCGGGCGCTGTACCGGTCTGTCGTGGTGAAGAGAGAGCTGAGTCAAAAGGCAAAGCTCTCAATTTACCGATCGATCTACGTTCCCACCCTCATCTATGGTCATGAGCTTTGGGTTATGACCGAAAGAACAAGATCTCGGATACAAGCGGCTGAAATGAGTTTTCTCCGCAGGGTGGCTGGACTCTCCCTTAGAGATAGGGTGAGAAGCTCAGTCATCCGGGAGGGACTCGGAGTAGAGCCGCTGCTTCTCCACATCGAGAGGAGCCAGTTGAGGTGGCTCGGGCATCTGGTTAGGATGCCTCCTGGACGCCTCCCTGGTGAGGTGTTCCGGGCATGTCCCACCGGGAGGAGACCCAGAGGAAGACCCAGGACGCGCTGGAGGGACTATGTTTCTCGGCTGGCCTGGGAACGCCTTGGGATTCCCCCGGAGGAGCTGCTCCAAGTGGCTGGGGAGAGGGAAGTCTGGGCCTCCCTACTTAGGCTGCTACCCCCGCGACCCGACCCCGGATAAGCGGAAGAAGATGGATGGATGGATGGATGGATGGTTTGAAGGGACACTAATAAACTTGATCAACCTGAAAGGTGGTAAATGATACCACCTTTAAAAATATCCAGTTTATCTCTACCAATCATTAAAGCTGTAGGTCTTTCCGTCAGTCATTCCATCCTCCTGTCCCGTCTCAAGTCCTACCTGAACATCACTGGCTCTGCTCTGTCCTGGTTTCAGTCTTACCTCACAGACCAGCAACAGTTTATTCATATCAACTGCTCCTCCTCCTCCATAACTCCTCTATCCCAGGGTGTTCCCCAAGGTTCAGTGCTTGGTACTCTCCTTTTCAGCCTTTAAATCCTCCCCTTGGTACTGGTAATATCATCCATCACCACGGCCTCCATTTCCACTGCTACGCTGATGACACACAGATTTTACATTTCTACCACATCCATAAACCCCAACATCCACTCCACCCTCACCCATTGCTTAACTGACATCAAAATCTGGATGAAGCACAGTTTTCTCAAATTAAATACTGACAAAACTGACTCCACTAAAAACTTCTGCCTCAACTCTCACTCCAGCCATTCCCCACTCATTCGTAATCTTGGCAGTCTTCTCAATCCCACTCTTTCATTCGAATCATGTCAAACAGATAACTCAGACTACATTCTTCCATCTCAAAAACATAGCACAACTCCGCCCATCACTCACTTTCTCCACTGTTGAAATCCTAATCCATTCCTTTCTCACATCCAGAATTGACGATTACAATAGCATTTTGTATGGTACACCATCCAAAACGCTCAACAAACTGCAATACTGTATATTCACTGTATATTACCGGTACTGTATATTTTATATATATATACTTTTTATACTTTTATACTACTATGAAAAAACTCAGGACAGAATTACACTTTTATTATTTCATTTTATGCTTATGTTTATTAAATGTTTTAGTGTTTTAGTGTTTAAATGGTTACTGTTGCACCGAGGGACTGAGAGAAACGCAATTTCAATCCTGTGTATGTCCTGTACATATTGCAGTTCTGACAATAAAGTTGACTTTGATTCAAAGCTCTGCTGCTCGCCTCCTCACCCACACCCACTCCTGTGAACATATCACTCCTGTCCTGCAGAAACTCCATTGGCTCCCTGTCACTCAGCGCATCAGTTTCAAGATCCTCCTCATCACATTCAAAGCCCTCCATAATCTGGCCCCTTCATACCCAACCAACCTACTCCATCGCTACACTCCTTCTCGTTCCCTCCGTTCTTCCTTTGCCAACCTTCTGTCTCTCCCCTGTAGGACCAAGCTCCGAACCTGGGGAAAGAAAGCCTTCTCCATCGCTGCCCCCACCCTCAGGAACTCACTGCCCCAACAGCTTCGTGCCTGCTCCGATCTCTCCACTTTTAAGAAAGAACTCAAAACCCACCTGTTTAAAATTGCTTTTAATGTTTAAATTTGTTCCTTTTAAATGTTTTACTGTGTTTTTATGTGTTATGCATTTTTTATTTTATTTTATTTTTTTACTCATGTAAAGCATCTTTGAGTATTTAGAAAAATACTATACAAAAAAAATGTATTATTATTTATTATCAGGTCCCACCTCTAAGCAAGAGTTAAATTTAACCAGATATTATAGAAGGGCTGGTTTTTATTTGTTTAAAGATCCTCTGCAGCAGGAGACTGCAGCAGCAACACACACATACGTGTAGTAAGTTGTAGCATTCCACTTAATAATGCTTTTGTTTTACTTTCGAACTTTTTCACGGGTCACTGAAGCCTCGAAGCTAAAAACCCAGACCAGTAACAGACTTAAAAAGCGCCACAGCCCTGCCCTGCAGAACAACATGGAAACAAAGAGTCTTTGTCTGACAAAAACCAGGTGTTAGAACCTCAGTCATTTCCACACAAATGAGTTTTCCATTCTCCTTTCTTCCTCTAAAACCACGAAGCCATGTGTTCCAGCCCTCGTAAAAATCAGAGAGAAGCTAAACATTGCTTAAATACCAGAGACGTTCTTGTTTGTGTAAAACAGAAGCAGTGAAGCTGCTGTTCAAACCTGGCAACCTGTGAACAAATGAGATGACAGCTGGCATTCAGTCTGCTGTTCAGGCAGCGCTTATGTATAAAAGCAAACAAGATGTCAGAAAAAATGGCATCAAACACAATCATCTAGCAAAATGCTGCAAAATATACAGGAGTCAATAAAAAAAGTCTAAAATTTAGTGTGATCTAATGACTGCAAAGAAATGACAAATGCAGACAAAGTGCTGATATTTGAAGTGTTTCTATTGTCACTAATTGTCCTGATGCCGTGTTTCAGCTTACAAGGTCATCGTCTCTGCTTTGGCAGCTGTCCTCTTCCCTTTTCACAGGAACGAAGGAGGTCAGGCTGTGAAAACCAGCAGGGCAGCCAGGTTGTCCAAACTACTTCAAAGCTAAAACTGAAAATAGACTCATCCACTTTGTTCATATTTAATGAAGAAAGCGCAACCAGTGGGACAGCCAGGAGAACATTTACAACTTCATGAACTTGTTTGTTTTCTCGTTAGCAAGTCTGGAATTACCCAACAATCAAAATCACGTTTATAAATCACTAACATAAATAAAAGTAAAAAAGTACACTGCAAGTGTATATATTTAATATAAAGACGCCACATGGAAGAACCTTCTGCAGGCTTCTACCTCAGTTCTTTGCGTATACGAGTCATAAAACAGCCGAACTTCAGGAAGAAAAGAAGAACAGCTTCTGTTCTGCATGCGTGCAGACAAATTATTGGAACATCCCTTCGGAGCTACGTTCTCTGCCTTAAAAGGCTCTAAAGATGAGTGAGAAAACGTGACCTCTGCCCTGAACTGTGCCTCAGCCGATCCATCACAAGCTGCAGGACGAGGACACAGTAGTGAATAAATTATTTATTAACTACTATATAAATGAACAAATCAATGTACATACTTTGTTTACTACAGAAACAGCAGCACAATCTAACCCGTGATAAAGTGACACCCTGCAGGAGTTCATTGTGTTGTTGTTGTTGTTTTTTCATTACATATTACTTTGTATACAGACTAAACACATGAACATAAATGTAATGTACATGTTCCTCTCTTGTGTGAATATCAGGTCTTTGCCAGCATTAACCGCTTTTAAAAAGGCATATTTTTGTTGCACAACTGATAATAGGAAGGTCCTAAAACGTACCTGTACTTTGTATTTGAGCATATATTTCAATGGTGATTTCCAAGAAAGTTTAAACATCTAAAGTAGTTCAGCGTTGTTCTCACATGTGCTAAGAGACAGAGTGACTCTCATTAAATGCAGTTGGGTTAAAAATTAACACTAAAAACTATTTAAATTGGTTTTTTTTTCTTGTGTATGCCACATAGAAACTGTAAAATATACATTAAAACATTTATAAAGGACATGATGGAGGATGTCATTTGAAAATATCTCAACAAAGTCTGAGCATTTTGTTACGTTTTTGTGAATATGATAAATCAGATGCAGTTTGATGAACTTATTAAGGCTTTGTTCACACTAGGTCTTAAAAAAATCACTGTAATGCCACTTTGATCCGTGAAATGTGTTTCTGGTTATCCATGCTTCTGATTTCATGCTGCCGATTAATTTCATGTTGCTGCTGATCTGTTTCATGTTGCTGCTGATCTGTTTCATGTTGCTGTGTTCATTCATACTCATCTGCTCGCACACACTCATGTTCGTGCTGCTGTTGTTCGGTGTATTGTTTTTATTGTTTTTGTACTATTAGTGTTTAGGAAGGAAGAATGTTGTGAGAAATTCAGTGAAGTGAAACCATACAGGATCGGTCGAGGCCCAGGTTAACAACGACCGCCACCGGTGCTGTTGACAAACAGGGTGCCGGCGGAAATTGTACTACTGTTAGTCGAAGACCCCAATGAGGAAACATGTCAGGAGACAGAGGGAGAAGAGGAAAGTGAAGAATGTAGGACTGAGGGTTGCAACTCTAAATGTGGGGACAATGACAGGCAAAGGTAGAGAGCTGGCTGACATGATGCAGAGAAGAAAGGTAGATGTTTTATGTGTCCAAGAGACCAAGTGGAAGGGCAGCAAGGCTCGCAGTATTGGAGCAGGGTTCAAACTGTTTTACCATGGTGTGGATAGAAAGAGAAATGGAGTAGGGGTGGTCCTGAAGGAGGAGTTGGCAAAGAATGTAGTAGAGGTGAAGAGAGTGTCAGATAGGGTGATGTGTCTAAAGGTAGAAGTAGAAGGTCTGATGCTAAACATAGTCAGTGGTTATGCTCCACAGGTTGGATGTGATGGGGAGGAGAAAGATAAATTTTGGAAAGATTTGGATGAAGTGATAGAGAGTATTCCCAGGGAGGAAAGAGTGGTGATTGGAGCAGACCTGAATGGACATGTTGGTGAAGGAAACAGAGGGGATGAGGAAGTGATGGGTAGGTTTGGTGTCAAGGAAAGAAACCAGGAAGGACAGATGGTGGTGGATTTTGCCAAGAGAATGGAAATGGCTATAGTCAATACCTATTTCCAAAAGAGGGAGGAACATAGAGTGACCTATAAGAGTGGAGGAAGGAGTACACAGGTCGACTACATTCTGTGTAGAAGAGGAAACCTGAGGGAGATTGGAGACTGTAAGGTTGTGGCAGGGGAGAGCGTGGCCAGACAGCATCGGATGGTTGTGTGTAGAATGACTGTTGTTGTGAAGAAGAGAAAAAGAGTAAAACCAGAGAAGAAGACCAAATGGTGGAAGATGAAGAAGGAAGAATGTTGTGAGAAATTCAGAGACGAGCTGTTAAAGGCTCTGGGTGGTAAGAAAGAGCTTCCAAGTGACTGGGCTACTACAGCAACAGTAATTAGAGAGACAGGTAGGAAGGTACTTGGTGTGTCATCTGGACAGAGAATGGATGATAAGGAAACCTGGTGGTGGAATAGTGAAGTGCAGGACGCCATTCAAAGAAAGAGATTAGCCAAGAAGAAATATGACAGTGAGAGGACTGAAGAGAGGAGACAGGAATATAAGGAGATGGGACATAGAGCAAAGAGGGAAGTAGCTAAGGCAAAGCAGAGGGCGTACAATGAGTTGTATGGGAGACTGGACACTAAAGAGGGCGAGAAGGACTTGTACCGATTGGCAAGACAGAGGGATCAGGCTGGAAAGGATGTGCAGCAGGTTAGGCTTATTAAAGATGGGAATGGGAATGTTCTAACAAGTGAGGAGAGTGTGATGGGAAGATGGAAGGATTACTTTGAGGAGCTAATGAATGAAGAGAATGAAAGAGAAAGAAGAGTGGAGGTCATAGAAACTGTGGACCAGGAAGTGGGAAAGATTAGTGAGGGTGAAGTCCGGAAAGCTCTGAAAAGAATGAAGAAGGGGAAGGCAGTAGGACCTGATGACATACCAGTGGAGGTTTGGAAATGTCTTGGAGAGATGGCAGTGAGGTTTTTGACTCAAATATTCAATGGCACATTTGATGGTGAGAAAATGCCTGAGGAATGGAAAAGAAATGTGCTTGTGCCCATTTTTAAGAACAAGGGTGATGTACAGAGTTGTAGCAACTACAGAGGAATTACCGTATTTTCCGGAATATAGGTTGCGGCTTTTTGCCTAATTTGCATGCCCTTCGACCTATTTATGGATTTTTGCTCATATTTTTAGACCAATTTTTGGCTCAGATGTGACCGTTTTTCATTTTGGCAGAAAATGGTGCAGTATCACTTTTGTCCGCTAGGGGACACTTCCAGAGAGTCCACCGATTGTTTCTAGCTCATGTGTCCGAAAAAAAGCATCCTTTGCTCGGACTGACTGTGTCGCTGCCCATCTCCTGCTCTGGAGGTAACTACTTTTTGCTGTGTTTGTTAGCTGTTTGTTAGCAAGATAAGTCAAGAACCACTCGGCGGATTTTTATGAAACTTACAGAATGCAATCACTGTATGGACATTTACAAGTGACTAGCTTTATGAGATGTTTGAGATAAACAAATAAAAAAACGATATTTTAGCTTCGTTGTTAGCGGTTAGCTACCGTGATACCTACTATTTAGATAAATAGCTCATAAACCATTCGGCGGATATTTTTTCTGCTCACAGTGTGTAATTATATGGCTTTAATTTACAAATTGTTGCCCTGTATGAAACATTTGAGATAAAATTCGATTTTTTATTCATTTTTTAGAGACGGAATCATCTCGTTAGCTTTCGTTTTATTTCCGTTTATAATGTTATAAATAGCTCCGAGACGGAATCGTCTCGTTAGCTTTCGTTTTATTTCCGTTTATAATGTTATAAATAGCTCATAAACCACTCGGCTAAATAGTTTTTCTGCTCACAGAGTGTAATTATATGGGTTTAATTTACAAATTGTTGCCCTGTATGAAACATTTGAGATAAAATTCGATTTTTTATTCATTTTTTAGAGACGGAATCGTCTCGTTAGCTTTCGTTTTATTTCCGTTTATAATGTTATAAATAGCTCATAAACCACTCGGCTAATATTTTTTCTGCTCACAGAGTGTAATTATATGGGTTTAATTTACAAACTGTTGCCCTGTATGAAACATTTGAGATAAAATTCTATTTTTTATTCGTTGTTTTAGACAGAATCGTCTCGTGTTAGCTTTCGTTTTATTTCCGTGTATATTTTAGCAAATAGCTAATAAACCACTCAGCTAATAAACCACTAACCCTTGTGCTATAATGTCAGCTATAATTTTTAGCAAACAAACAATTGTTTTTACCATGTTAATCTTCTTAAAAGCCTTGCTTTGCGCTCCTGTGACAGACATTTGCAACAGAGCTAAACACTCGGTCCATATTTCCGGGTTGTCTCAGCGGTGACGCGTCACGTCAGCGGTGACATAGGTGCAACCTATATTTAGGTGTGACCTGTTCATGGATTTTTCCAATTTTATGGCAATAATTGGACAAAATGGCCTATATTCCGGTGCGACCTATATTCCGGAAAATACGGTAAGTTGATGAGCCACACAATGAAGATCTGGGAGAGAGTTGTGGAAGCAAGACTTAGACAAGATGTGACTATCTGTGAGCAGCAGTATGGTTTCATGCCAAGAAAGAGCACCACAGATGCCATCTTTGCTTTGAGGATGTTGATAGAGAAGTACAGAGAGGGTCAGAAAGAACTCCATTGTGTCTTTGTGGATTTAGAAAAAGCATATGACAGGGTGCCAAGAGAGGAGGTGTGGTATTGCATGAGGAAATCTGGAGTGGCAGAAAAGTATGTTAGACTGGTACAGGACATGTATGAGGACAGCAGGACATGTATGAGGACAGCAGGACAGTGGTGAGATGTGCTGTAGGGTGACAGATAGCTTCAAGGTGGAGGTGGGAGTTGCATCAAGGATCGGCTCTGAGCCCCTTCTTGTTTGCTCTGGTGATGGACCGACTAACAGATGAGGTCAGGCAGGAATCCCCATGGACTATGATGTTTGCAGATGACATTGTGATATGTGGTGAGAACAGGGAACAGGTGGAAGAGAACTTGGAGAGGTGGAGGTATTGCACTTGAAAGAAGAGGAATGAAAGTCAGCCGTAGTAAGACAGAGTACATGTGTGTGAATGAGAGGGAGGCCAGTGGAACAGTGAGGCTACAAGGAGCAGAGGTCACAAAGGTGCAGGACTTCAAGTACTTGGGGTCCACTGTCCAGGAAAATGGGAAATGTGGTAAAGAGGTGAAAAAGAGAGTCCAGGCAGGATGGAGTGGATGGAGAAAAGTTTCAGGAGTGATTTGTGACAAAAAGGTGTCAGCAAAGGTCAAAGGAAAAGTTTACAAGACAGTGGTGAGACCAGCTATGTTGTATGGTCTGGAGACAGTGTCATTGACAAAAAGACAGGAGAAAGAACTGGAAGTGGCAGAAATGAAGATGCTGAGGTTCTCCTTAGGAGTGACAAGGATGGATAAGATCAGGAATGAGATCATCAGAGGTACAGCACATGTTGAACAACTGGGAGATAAAGTTAGGGAGGCCAGACTGAGATGGTTTGGACATGTCCAGAGGAGGGACAGTGGGTATATTGGTAGAAGGATGTTAGAAATGCAGCTGCCAGGAAAAAGACACAGAGGAGATATATGGATGCAGTTAGAGAGGACATGAAGGTAGTTGGAGTGAGGACAGAGGATGCAGAGGACAGAGTGAGGTGGAGGAGGATGACTCGCTGTGGCGACCCCTGAAGAGGGAAAAGCCGAAAGAAGAAGGAGAAGAAGAAAGAAGTACTATTAGTGCTTAGTGTATTTCTTGGTTCATAACATAGATCATGATTACTTTTTTATTTTTATTTTTTTTACAGTTTACACTTTAGTTGGATGTAACTGGGACCCTGTGTACACAATTTTGTTCCACCTCATGTGCCACATGTGGCGTAAATGTTAATAAAATAAACTTGATCTTGAACTAATGCTCAGTTCTGATATTTATGTGTTGTTGCTGTTGTTCATATTAAAAGAAATGTGGCCTCCATCAGTCTCTACTATGAACCATTTACAGTTCTGAGGCAACCTGAACATGAAGAAGAAAACGTGATGTCACACGCAACACGCTACAGAAGTAAATATGGACACATTAACATGTGTGATTCTGAAGATGTTGTTCGATCAGAAATAATTATGCTATTTGATAGTCTTGTTTGGTCCAGTGTTCGTATCTTATCTCTTAATTGCTCCTCCGGCACAGCATTGTGTTTTGGAACAGGAGCGTCATATTGAAGGTTAACCCCCCCACAAAAAAAAAAAAAAACTCGAGTATCTATCCCATCAGATTAGCATCAATGTACGGTCCAGCACTAACTTTAGTGTCGTATGTTGATGTTTATGCTCACATGGGAAATTAAAATTAAAAAGTTTGTTCTGTAGCCAAAGACATGCAGAGCTTCAAGATTTAAACTGCAGGAAGTTGGTATCATGGTTGTTAATATTTGTCACTCTGCTCTCCCCTGATGTAAGGTTGGATAAAATGAAACATGACCGTTAAGACTGTGGTCGCTTTGAAAAACGTTGGATATGTATCCAGTTTAGTACCACGTAAAAATTGGTTGACTGATTTGAGCCACATTTGCCTGCAGTGTGAACGTACTCTAAGTTTAGAGATAATCGGTACGCTGCCTCACTGAACTCAGTCTTTACAAGCATTCCTCACAACAACTGCACAAATGCCTTGAAGCTATGAACACAAACCTGTCTAACATTAAATGTGCCCTAAACAACCAGAAAATGGTGATATTCTAACATTTCAGCAGTCTCCGTGTTGCGGCGGCAGATGTAAATGAAACATGGAAGCTAGTGGAAATGCAAACCTGCAATAAAACAAGCAGAGATAACACTTTCTATCACTTTAGACCGTTTGAACACATTACCTGTAACCACCCGACAGGCTGAACGTGTCTTTCCCCTTCAACTCTTCATGCACTAATGCCGTTTAATGTCACTGCTTTGTTGCGAAAATGACCTTTGTCCTAAATAGAAAATCAAAGACTGATGTAGATGGTGCAGGAGCGCAGAAGAAGAAACTAGTAAACCATGACCAGAGTTAGCCGAGTGATGGGAAGAAGTTTTTCTCATCAACGTGAAAGAGAAAGTTGAAAAGTGAGCTCAGCTCCAGGATTTTGTCCTCTCATAACTGCTCGTTTGTAAGTTGATGCAGATTAAAAGCTTTCTCAAGGGCTCTCCAAGCAAGACTGTTAACTCTGACCTCTTAAAATGTCTCAGCCTCTGGCTGGCAGCCAACTCGAGACAAGAAATACATGAGAAAGGGCAGCAGCAGATGAAAATGTAACCCCTCGTAAAGGTAACTTTTCAACCAGTTGTACGTTTTCATCCAGCAGCAAATGTCAGTCACCAGAGTGTGTATTATATGAAAAAAAATCTAACAGTCTGTTTAAAATCCATGATCTAAACACTATTGCACACTTAGTTGTCACTTTTCACTCTAAAGTGCTTACTCATCTCATAGAAGTGCGTTAGTGACGGCTGCACACGGTCGGTAACGTGCTGGAAATAGATACAGCAGCAGTCATTCATAAAAAGAGCTCTGCTTCAGGCTGCACGTAATGAAAGAGTCATGGTCTTTGATTCATCCTCCATTATTAATTCTCATACTCTGCTTGCTTCTGTTTACATCAAAACTTCAATTTCGATTAGATTTTTTTTTTTGAGCCAGGAATAACAACTAGAATGTACTGAGGTTTTACAAAGTAATTACCCACAGCAGATAATCATCTGCCAAAAATAACAGCTTAATTGGAGAGCTCAACAATGCTGTCGCTATATTTAGGCGAAATATGGATGCCAGCTGTGACTGTACATGTTCGGTTCCCCAACGCAAACACAGGAATCTCCCACTAAAGCAGCCCCAGTAAGTTCACCATTAGCTGTCGGTACAATTTGTATTAGAGGACAGTAAAAAGACAGCCATTTACCGTCCAGCCCATAACAACTCAGAGCAGCCACTGAGACAGACCGATTCCCTCTAAATAAACTCATTATAAAAGTATATTTAATATGAAAACCAACAGATTATTCAGTCCTGAGCTTTGGTCATTTACAGCACCACTATTAAGTTTAAAACTAACTCACAACCTGTTTAGATGTCTTACTAGTTTACAACTAGAACACCTTCTTTGAATGTAAAACTCATCCAAGCTTGAAGCAGATGGAGATCGGATGCCACTCGTGTCAGCTAACAACAAGAAGCTGAAGCCACAGTTCGCACACGTTCACCAACATGAGTTAATAGGAAATTAATCAAATGCTGCCTGGTCTGATGAGTCTTGTTTCACTGGACTCCAACGGCCTCCACAGTCACGAGTCTCAATCTAAACAAGCACATTTGGGATGTGGTGAAACTGGAGATTTGCATTATGGGTAAGCAGCCACCACGGGCAATTCTCAGCAAGATGGGTGAGGACAACAACTGGGAGCCCTGTCTAGCTAAGGATGTCCTCTGCACATTTTTTGGGGGGGTGGGGTGGGGGGTGTTCTTCTTTGGGTTCCTTCAGCTTTCCCTCGAAGGACCATGTTTGATAGAGTTCCATTGGCCCTACCTGTGAAAACAACTTCAATTTATCTTTGTAAAGAAAGGATCTCCAATGAGAACATGGACTCTACAGCGGCCCTCAACACTTGTGGTGTGGGAGGGCCAGTGGACCTGAAGCAGTTATGAGTACCAGGTCAGTTCAAATGCACATTTACTTTTCTCTATCAGGATCCAGGCTTCTGCAGCGCAGAGAAGGAATGACAAGACAAGTGGACGTAGGAGTCTAATTCTGGTAGCCAGTGACACGGATCTGTCCTTCTAAGCAAGCTTGAGTCTTGCAAGGGCAGTAGCAGCTTTGTCTGTCCTTGTCTTGACCTCTTTAATTGAGGTGCTCTCTGAGGTGAACAAAGACGTAGAGGTACGGGTAGTCTCTAACTTGTTCGATTTCTGTCTCCCTGATGTTTTCTATGGCAGGCCCCTGTTTACCAGATCCCATAGTCTTGGTTTGCTCCAGCCTAATCTCCATGACAACTATTCACAGAGTCCAGGTTCTTTGCTTGACTTGTTGGATCATTGGTAGGTAGCTCTATGTCATTGGTAAAGTGAAGATTGTTGAATACATTTTTCACCTATAGTACCTTTGAGCTAAATTCAAATGTTAGATTTTACACAAAGTAACAAATATTTATCCATCCATCCATCCATTATCTTTACCTGCTTCTTCCTTTTTGGGTTGTGGGGGTCGCTGGTGCCCATATCCAGCCATCACTGTGAAAGAGGTGGGGGACACCAAGGACAGGTCTCCAGTCCATCACAGGGACACATAGAGACAAACGAGACAAACAACCATTCACTCTGTCTCTCACCTAGAGACAATTTAGAGTTACCAATCAGTCTGACATGCATGTTTTTGGTCTGTGGGAGGAAACCGGATTACCTGGGGAAAACACACACCTGCATGGAGAGAACATGCAAACTCCACCCAGAAAGGTACCCGGCTAGGATTTGAACAAGGGAAACCTGCTCGCTGAGAGGCTAAAACTCTATCAACTGTGCCACTGAGCTGCCCAAGTTACGGTAATACCTGATAGGGATTTAAATACCAAACATAAAAAATACATTTTTTTAAATCATGTAAAAAAAAAAAAATCACCACAAACTTGGTATTGCAGAAAGCTTAATTGGATAGTAAAATATGTTTGCAGTGGTTTAGCTGTGCCATTTAGGGGAAATACAGAAACAGCAATGATATCAATGGCTGGTCAGTAACAGAGAATCTGCTCACATTGTTAATGAAGTAACATATTCTCATTTGGAAGCTGTGTGTTTTACAGAACATATATCAACCATCACATAGGCAAATGCCTTTTTTGCATGGTAGCATGTTGGAGATACCATGGCACAGCTTTCATCTATCCAGTAAATGTTTTACATAATATCAACATGTAGCTTCAGCCTGTTGAGTCAAGTCAACTATGTAAATATTGGCTGAAGTCAGCCATCTAACTTTCTAGCTGATGCCCACCTTCTGTTTAATATAGGCTACACAAGGAAAGTTATTAAAATTAGTGTTGATATTTATAGCCAAGATAAAGATGAATATTCAGTTGACCAAGGCATATCAATACCTCTGATATGCTGAGAGGTTCACAAACCTTCTTCTTCTTCTTTAGGCTTTTCTCTCTTCAGGGGTCGCCACAGCGACTCATCCTCCTCCACCTCACTCTGTCCTCTGCATCCTCTGTCCTCACTCCAACTACCTTCATGTCCTCTCTAACTGCATCCATATATCTCCTCTTTGTCTTTTTCCTGGCAGCTGCATTTCTAACATCCTTCTACCAATATACCCACTGTCCCTCCTCTGGACATGTCCAAACCATCTCAGTGTGGTCTCTCTAACTTTATCTCCCAGTTGTTCAACCTGTGCTGTGCCTCTGATGATCTCATTCTTTGTGACCTCTGCTGCTTGTAGCCTCACTGTTCCACCTCCTCCCTCTCATTCACACACATGTACTCTGTCTTACTACAGCTGACTTTTATTCCTCTTCTTTCAAGTGCACACTGCCACCTCTCCAAGTTCTCTTCCACCTGCTCCCTGTTCTCACCACAGATCACAATGTCATCTGCAGCTATCATAATCCACAAGGATTCCAGAATTTCGATGGTTTACAACCCAAAGTGGTTATTTTGCATCAGTTTGTACATTTATCTTTGTGACTTATTCACCCATACTGCATGCAGTAGGAAATGTGTATTTCATTCCTTTACAGTAAGAATAAGGTACTAAAGCGGCTTCAACCTTTGCAAATACATATACATGAACATGTCTGTCATGCTTTGTTTCTGGTATTCCAAAGTCAGGCAGCTCTTTCACTGACTAGGTCACCAATGTGCCTTAATATGGAGAGCAGGACCTCAGTGAAGCACAGACTGTCTAAGAAGAAGCACATGGAAAATAAACACCTGCCACGGAGGCAGCTTCTGCTTCCCATTACCTCCTGGTACACAAAACAGCACCAAAAATACAGAGTGTGACATACACTCTGCAAAAAAAAAAAAAAAACTGGCAATGACCCTGTGTGTTAATGTGCAGGAAAAACGATGAGTGCTTAAAATGTTACAAATGTCACATATTTCAGCGTTTTATGAAGTATAGTGTCCACACTATGACAAAGACAAGCATGAAAACCTGCTGATGTACAAAAAATGCACAAGGAGGATTCAGAAATAGCCCAGCCCTTGGATTTTTTACTATTTCAAAGGGAGGAGAGGAAACTAGGGCATAACGTCAGAGCTTTCCCACTTTTTGAAGGTCTGTTGGATTCAATACATAGAAGGAGAAACATCAAGAGGAGCAGAAAGTGGAAAAGAAATACAAAGAAATAAAGTTAGACATCAACTGAAAGAACAAGAAAACTTTGATAAAATGATTCTGCTGGTTATACATGGAAGCGAAAGATTTCAGGATATGATTTAAAACAATCTTTTCATGGATGTGAGTTTTATATGTCCCTTTAAAAGTTTTAACCATCCATTCTCATTTCATATATCTTTGAATTTCTAGAAGACAAACAAAATAAATCCAGTGAAGGCATCGCAACAAACTTGTGGAGATTTATGAATAACTTGATGTGTTGGTTTCAGAAGAGAAGCTAAAGCTCCCTGTGGGGTATTACTGAATTTCACTGTTGCTCAGCATCAGCTGGTTGTGTGTCCTTGCAGTGTCAGGATGTGGAATAACAATCAGGAGAGCGCTCACACTTCAACTAAACCCTCTCTCATTGAGGTTAGAGATTAGCGCAGTGGGCTGGTTGTTACGGTCACACATCAAAATAAAGCCCTCCTGTAAATCCTCTGGACTCTGGCGACATACTGTCAGCCAGCCAGCATGCAGACTGACAGCAAACATGTGCACCAATCAATACACTGTAGTCAGGAGTCCAGAGATGCAGCATGACTGACTGCTGCTCTGTTCCTCAGAGGAATAATGACACACTCGCACATGCACACATGCATACAAAGCAAAGTGCACTGTTTGCACCTGTGCAGAGTCTACAACACTAAAAATAGATGAATGAAGTCCAACACGCCACACAAAAGTCATTTGCTGTCAGTCACATGGACATGCTTCTGCTGTCATCACTACTGTTAGTGCAGATCCCCACCTTTGTACTTCTCTCTGACGTTTTCATAGGCTTGAATGAAGTCCTGCTCCTCAGCGTTTGGAGGCAGGTAGACAGGCTCGTACATGGCCATGCTGCTGCTTCTCTCCCTCCTCTCTAGTTTTTTTTTTTTTTAGCTCAGTTCTTTCCTCTGACTTTTTGGATATTGGACAGCCTGTGCTGCTCGCCGGTTCCTGTCTCTGCTTTATGTGAAGCCTCCACAGCTTCCAACTTCACTCCACAGACCAGCACCACCCCTCTTTGCCTCCATCCCCTCCCACAGTGTGACTCAGGAACACTAATATAAATGGAGGGCCCCTCCTTTTAAAGATACACATGAGAGAACAGAGGGCACTTGCTCCCAGCAGCCGAGGAGGCAGAGCTTCAGCACAAGACAGTGTCTGGAAACACTTCAGCTGGATTAGAGATGGATGGACTGTTCACTTACTGGCTGGCTGGATGGATGGATGGATGGATGGATGAATATGTGAATGGATGAATAAGGCGTGTAGTCGTACACCTGGTCTCTGAAAACTCTTAGAGTACACCTTTGTCTCTGAAACTCTCAGTGACACTTTTCTTGAAACCTTCAAGAAAAAGACAGTGGACACTGTTTATTACATTAATATTGAATCAAAGACACATATTAAATCACCAAGACTCTTTAATTTGGTTCTAATTCAGATACAGGCAGTCCCCGACTTACGACGGAGATCCGTTCCTACATGACGTCGTAAGTCGAATTTCGTCGTAGGCCGGAAAATACGTCCAAACTGCACCTTATACGTACAATACTGTATTTTTACCAAGCACTTAGCCTATCCTAACACAGTATCCTACATAATTATCAAAAAACACATACATTTGAAGCCATAATGAAGGGAAAAAATAGTTATTTTCCTGCTGGGAGCTGGTGGAGTCTTCATCCGTCTGTTAGCATGTTAGCTCGTTGTTCAGCTGTAGCCTCTCTGCCTTGCAAACCTCCGGTACAAACAACAAGGTTTCCTGTACTTTTCCATGTGCGGTCCAGAGTTTTACAGTAAGGTCTGTTAGCATGTTAGCCCATCCTAACCTCCTCTGCCTCAGGTCTGCCTGTAAACCTCAGGTCCAAACAATAAGGTCTCCTGTAATTTTCCACTGAGTGCGCTGCTTCTGCAGTCAAGCTACTGCTTCTGCTGTCAAAACCGGAAGGAACTCGGAACTCGGCTTTTCAAAATAAAAATTATATATATTTTTTTAATGGAGATGCATGACGTAACCACGAAACGTCATAACTCGAGACCGTCGTAACCCAAGGACTACCTGTATATCAAAAGAATAATCTTCTGTTATTTTATGATCATTGTTATTATGTTGGTGTTATTCTTCAATATGTCAAATGGTCATTGTTATTGTTCAATATGGTGGTAAATGAAAACTCTGTCTAAGTCGAAGGACATGTCAAATTGAACTTTCAATATTTGTTTAGAAGGTTTAGACAGTAATCAGTTCTAACCATTAAACTGGCGCCTGTTTCTAATCCTTATTTCTCCTCCCTTCTAAAACAACTCTCTCTTTCTCTAAAAAATTTCTTCGTCACTGACCTTCTCTTTTGACTTCCAATAAACTCTCTGACATCATCTAATTCCCTCCTACTCCCTGGTTATTAACCAATGGAACGGAGAGAAAACTCTGATGTCAATCTCCCTTCAAAAAGCCTGATTTCTTGGAACGGTTCAGTTCTACGGGAGAAATAATAATAATAATAATAATAATGTCTTTGTCTGTCATCTGTGTATGTTTCCCATACACAGACGAAATTCGTCTCTGCATTTAACCCAACCACCACCAGGTGGTGCAGTGAGCAGCCATAGAAAGCGCCCGGGGAACTGGAGATTAGGTGTGCACTCATAGACACCCCAAGGTGTGTAGTGGCCGGTGCGCGAACCCGCGTCCTTCGGGTCCCAAGTCAAAAGCCCCGCCACTACACCATCTTGGCTCCAAAATGAGCTGTGATGTTTCTCCTAAAGCTGTATAAACTATAGTCACGAGCCAAAGACTGGTTTATCAGCTGAGGATTTATGGCACGTCTGCTGTCAATCCGATTTGAGCTAAAAAACTTCAAGTTACTTAAAGCTGGGGTATGCGATTTCTTGAACATTCTGGGACAGAAATATTTTCAGCGCAGAAAAGCATTCTGCTACCTCCCCCTCAGAGCTATATATGGCTCAGAGGGGGAGCCACAGTCCGTGCTTCTGCTGAATTTTAGTTCTGCTCCGCCCCCTGCTGTGTGTCTGCTCGGAGCGCTTCAATATTCTGTGATTATATGTTATAAAAACCTTTTAAAAATATAATAAAACCATGGAGCACTTGTCCAACAACACAAAAACCAGCAGAAATCAGCAGAGGTTCACGAAGCAACGTTGGACATGTAATTCGCTCGTGATTTCCTCTTTCTGTCAGCGCAGGTTTGGAATGTCTGGAATGCTCCGCCCCCACTCCATGTCCTGTCTCTGCGCTGCAAAGTTCTGTGTTTATATGATAATATAACTGTTTAAAAAATATAATAAAACCATGAATCACTCGTCCAACAACACAAAAAGACCCTGTAATCAGCAGAGCATCACCAGCCAATTTGGACATGATTTAATTCGCTCGTGAGTCGTGACAAATCCATTTCCTCATTCCTGTGAGTGGAGGATGAAGCGATCACTTGACTTTTGGCAAAAAAACTAAATAAAAGTCCAGCTCTGGGATGAAGAAGGGATATTTAATACATTTGTGTCACATAAAAAACAGTCCTGCATCGCTTTGCAATCCTTTGAATGAGAACGAGCCGCGGCGCTGAGGCT
>JBBPBX010024102.1:9799-39956 GCA_038048925.1 Garcialebias charrua | reverse complement strand
TGTTTATGTGTTCAGCAGTGTGTGTGTGTGTGTGGGGGGGGGGGGGCTGCGCTTTGATTCGCTGCACCCCCCACATCAACACGAATGGTGAATCCAGACCGAATGCGTTTTCTACTGCAGGAGCGTCCGGTTTACATGCAAAGTCAATGGGGGACGCACCTCCAGGCGCCTCCTGGCGTCTGGCGTCACGTCGCGTGCGTGTTGAGCGTGCTGGAGAGCGATTTCCGTGCACGTGAACCCGCGTCAGCCTCCAAAGCCCGCCTCCAACATGCTGAAGATTTTCGCCGTTCAAACTCGTGAACGCGTGTCCGACCAATCAGGAGAGTCGGGTGGAGGAGAAAGGGGGAGTCCGCTATGTGACGTGGAAACGAGGGGGCGGGGGTAATGCGCAACAATGTGACGTATTGTTTGTGGGACGCAGGAAAGACCCGCGAGGTCGTGGACTATGGAAGAGAAACTCATTGTAGCTGTGTGTTCTTGACAATTCCTTCCTTCCTCCAGTCAAGTCTGCTCTACAGGGACAAAAATAAAAAGCTCCTTGCCTGGCGGAGTGCAGAGAGGAACTCTGTGTACCGGTAAGCTCCTCCCCCCCCCGCCGCCGCAACGCAGCCACAGTTTCACGCTCTGGTTTGGACACCACTGGGTCCAGTGCGTCCACTAGCGTGCGTGTTGAGCTTTTTTGCCGTTGAAATCGCGTTCGGTCTGGATGTACCAGAAGAGTCCTGCAGCCAAACGGAGTTTGCTGCAGCTGAAAACACATGCGCGCACACACACAGAAGACCTGCACCTTGCGCTCTTGTCGCTCGAAAGGGAGGACTCAGAGGAGGAGCGGACACACGAGGAGGAGAACGCAGAAGCCGCACGGCTCAGTGTGCGCGCAGAGGACCGCAGCGGACCAGAGGCATTTTATTTTTTTGTACAAGTTTGGACATACTTTCAGGGCTTAAAGAATGTCCAAACTTGTAAAAAAAAAAAAAGTTTTACATTTGAACTCTTACATAGTCAATGAAATGAAATGAAACTGGTATCGGGTCCTGTAGTATCGGAGCCCTTTTATGAGTACGAGTACGAGTAAACGCACATGGTATCGAACCGATACCCGATACTGGTATCGGTGCATCCCTAGACACAGTTCAGTTAAAAAATGAATCACACATTCCTGCATGAACAGATGAAGCTGAAACACGAACAAGTTTCAAGTTCAGCTGATCAACTTGTAGCCTGGTTAAAACCAGACCCTTGTCCTTCACTTCGCTTCGGACAGTGAAGGGAAATGAGAATTGAGCGGAGCTGTGCAGGAAGGCGAGAGCCAGGCTGATCAACTTGTAGAAGTTACAGCTCATTTAAAGGCAACATATAATTTGTTGTATGTTTCATTTATGCTCACAAAAATCTTAAGCTTCATTTTACCATACCATACCATACCATTTTATTTATAAAGCACTTTAAACAGGAACAAGTCCACACCAAAGTGCTGGACAAACAAACACGCAACAGGCAACACAGACAATGAAGTACAACACGAAAAACATAAAAAAAATTAATTTTAATTTTAATAAATTTTATTTAGGCTAGTTGTTTTAGGAAACTACACCTGCACTTTAAAAATGATCTATTATTTAGATCAGACCTGCTCATTACGTTGATCGCAATCGACCGGTCGATCGCGGAGGCATTACTGGTCGATCGCAGCGTGACATTATTACAGCAAACCCTCGACCTACGTCACCTGCGACCTACGGCAACTCAGACTTACGATTTTATCATATTTAATAAAAATATGATAAAAAAAATTATTATTTTTTTTTTTTTTGTGTTTAAATGTTATTAATTTCATGTGTATAGCACTTTGTTGCAGCTGTGGTTGTTTTAAATGGCTTTATAAATAAAGTATAATTATTAATATTTCGTTTTTATTACAATTTGATCGTATTTACGCAACTTCCGGTCGTTTCCGGTCGCCATTTTACAATTGTCTACTGCGGTCAATGGAGCTCTAGACGCTCCTGTCAGCTGGCTTTAGAGGACCGTGTGTCCGTTCAGGGTTGCCTCATACGGATAAATTTGCTGGAAACACTCGGCCAACTCTGTGGACGTCTCAGGCCCGGAGGAGCAGCCGCGGATCGCCCCGCGATCGGCGGCCACAACGCCGCCCGACATGCTAACGACAGCAGCTAACAGAGCAGCTAACACAGGCGAAGACACCGAGCCGACATGCCGCGGAGGAGCCATCTGCGGCCGGGAGCTCGCCGCAAATGTCCGCCTGGCAGTCGGGGGACACCGAGCTAACGCGGAGATACAAAGCCGACAGCCTTTTTGAATGAACTGACATGCTAACCAGTGCTGCTACTGGCGCGGCCTAACCGTAGCTAACGCCGAGCAGCTGTTTTGGAGGGAGGAACATCGCGGAGAAACGGCTTTCAGTAAGTTTTTTTTTTTCTGGCTCCAAATGTATGAAGTTAAGAAGCTAACAGTCATTCTTTTAAACAGTTTTGACCACGTGTGTGCGTGTGGAGCGTAAGGAAGCTGTGGGAGCTCTCACCCGAGCTGATGCTATAAGACGAAGGCAGGCTTTGACCAGCTCAAAGTAAGACATTATATTTTTTTTTTATTGTACAGTACTGTATTCATTTACTGTACAGTTCTGTGCATGTTCATGGCCTAGTATGTCTGCTTGTTAAGTCTCATGCCATTAAATATGTGTGCGGCGCTCCGTTAGCGGTATAGCCGCGACCTATGTCAGAAACGCGGACCTACGACAGGCAGGTGTTTTTGGTTCGCGAGGTACGACAACATCGACCTAAGTCACACACGTAGGTCCCTATCCCTGACGTAACTAGAGGGCTACCTGTATTATTATATTTTTTTCCCACAGCGTGACATTAAAAAATTGTCAGCCAATGAAACATCCCATTACTTGATTGACATGCAGGGCAACCAATCAGATGACAACTGAAAACATCTCGTCACTTGATTGACATACACGGCAACCAATCAGATGAGAGCTTTAAGTCACGCTCATGCAGCTTCTAAAAACAATGGCGCGAAGGTGGAAGTTGAACGCAGCAAAACATACTAAGCGAAAACAATCAGATTTCGGACTGTTCATGGAAAATACGACATCGACTTCCCACCGAAAAGCCAGCTGAGAAAGAGAAAGGTGGAGGAACTAAAATCCCTGTTCGGACAGCAGCAACTTCAAAAGCGATTTGCCGCCACCATCTTCCGGGTGAGTGACGCTGTGTTGTTTCTCTGCACGCTTAAACATACTGGTTGGGAGCTGACGTGGCTTTATTATTAAAATCATACGAGACACTTTTCATACAGAATAACCTCCTTGACTACTCTCCGTTCTCTGCACGTTTCCCTGTCCCGCAGCGCGAGCGTCTGCATAACACACTTTCGCGCTGCGTTCAGGGACAGTCGGTAAAATACACCGCTGTAAATCTCTCTGTACCAAAAGAGACATTTTTAGAGTCAGAGTCAGAGAGTCTTTATTGTCATTTGCACCGCATGTGGTACATGTGATGAAAACGAGATTATGTACACGGGGTCCCAGTTACATCCAACAACAAATGCAAGAGAAAAACAGTAATAACATCTAGAATTAACTAAGAAAAACATCAACTAGTAATACACTAAGCCTAATATAGTGGGAATAAACAGCAGCACGAACATGAGTTTGTATGAGCAGATGGTCACAGATGAACACAGATGAACACAGCAACAAGAAAACAGATCAGCATCAGATGATGTGATATTTTGCAGTGTTTATTTTTTATTTTATTTTTATTTATTCATGAGTCTAACAGCCTCAGGGTAGAAGCTGTTCCTCAGTCTAGTGGTTCTACACTTGATGCTCCTCAACCTCCGTCCTGAGGGGAGTGGGGCAAAGAGTGAGTGTGCTGGATGAGTGAGGTCTTTCATGATGCAGGTGGCTCTTTTCCTGCATCTGGAGGTGTAAATGTCTGTGATGGTGGGGAGACTGACTCCAACAGACTTCTGTGCAGCCTTCACCACTCTCTGTAGAGCTTTCCTCTCTTCAACTGTGCAGCCTCCATGCCACACGTTGATGCTGGAGCACAGGATGCTCTCCACTGCACACCTGTAGAACGAGGTGAGAACTGGGCTGCTCAGACCAGCACGTCTCAGCCGTCTGAGGAAGTAGAGTCTCTGATGACCTTTCTTGATCAGGCTGGTGGTGTTGTTGCTCCAGCTGAGGTTATCATTCATGTGTACACCCAAGTATTTGTAGCTGGTATTTTATGCCTTCCTTCACTAAATTAAACGTGTCCGGAGCCATAACAACCTGCTACAGCTGTGGTTATCAACTGGTGGACTGTGGACCACTTCAGATTTGCTGGAGGGGGCTTTTAGAAATGACATTTATTAAAGTAAAAAATATCTAATGATTTTTTTTTTTTACATTTATTAAAGTAAAAGACCAGATTCTTATAAAGAAGGGGGTGGGGATCAGTTTCATTTCATTTATTCATTTGTATAGCACTTTACACAACCACGGTGATGGTGACTAAAGTGCTTAACAAAAAACAGTGCAGTACAGTAAAAGACAACAGATTAAAAATCAAGAAAACACAACATAATAGCAAAAATAAAACCAGAAATGTCACCACATATTTAATTACTAAAAGCCAGTTGGAATAAAAAAGTCTTAAGCTTCGATTTAAAAAGGCCAAGTTCAGTAATCTGACGTAGCTCAAGCGGGAGCGTATTCCAGAGTAGAGGTGCGGCCGCAGAAAAGGCACGGTCACCCCAACGTTTATATTTTGTCCGTGGAACAGAGAGCAGGAGCTGTCTGACCTCAGAGACCTGGAGCGGGCAGGGAAACTTAACAACTCTGTTATATTTCTACCATATATTTTTAAAATAAAATTTAAAAAATCTATATTGCTGTCACCATCACCCCATTTGGTCCCTACGGTCGACCAGGTGCCCATGGGCACCACGTTGGTGACCCCTGATTTATTACATGTGTTGTGCAATATTTGCTTATTCAGTTATGCAAGGTACATCAACATGTACATTGTACATAAAAAGAATCCTTAATACATTTGAAGATAATTATATGTTTTGCATTTTTGTATTGGGTAGATCTTTTGGACTTGGTTTTTTTATAAGTAGCTCGCATGCTGAAAAAGTGTGAGCACCCCTGATTTAGATTGAAAAAGTCTGCACAAAATAATAATAATTTAAAAAAAAACACCACAAAAACTAAAGTGCAGGTGTAGTTTTACTTGGAGACTAAATACTTTACTAAATAAAATAATTTCAGTAAAATTAGCCCTTGTAGTTTTTCAAAATTTTATATAATACTGCAAAGCAACATGTTAAGTTAATTTTGTCAAATAAATACATTTTATTTTATTTATTTTTTTTGGGTTATATCACGAAATTTATCGTTATCGTGATATACTCTGAAATATCACGATATAATTTTTGAGCCATATCGCCCACCCCTAGTTGGTCCCATTACAGCTTCCAGTGCTAACATGTGTTTTATGTACAGAGTTTGTACCAACAGGAGACACACATCAGCTTTTATTTTGAAAGAACCTCGCAAGCGTGACTACCTGGTGGTGTTAGCGCGTGCACAACCAAACCGCGTGAGCGCTGACTTTTAGAAGTGTAGGCTGCTGGACCGAAGTATAATATTGAACAATTTTACTAGAAATGACAACCATACCTGTTAGAGAACAAACATGTGGTTGGTGGAGGTCTGACGTGAAGCTCCTGCTCCTACACAGAAAAACACACACACAGTCACGAGACTAGATTATCCAAGCACGCGACAACGAGACGTAGCTGCTAACAGCTACACATGCTAACAGCTACACATGCTAACAGCTACACATGCTAACAGCTACACGTACTAAAAGCAACACATGCTAACAACTACACATGCTAACAACTACACATGCTAATAGCTACACATGCCAACAGCTACACATGCCAACAGCTACACATGCCAACAGCTACACATGCCAACAGCTACACATGCTAACAACTACACATGCTAACAACTACACATGCTAACAACTACACATGCTAACAACTACAGATGCTAACAGCTACACATGCTAACAGCTACAGATGCTAACAGCTACACATGCTAACAGCTACACATGCTAACAGCTACTGGTACACATGCTAACAGCTACACATGCTAAAAGCTACAGATGCTAACAACTACACATGCTAACAGCTACACATGCTAACAGCTACACATGCTAACAGCTACAGATGTTAACAGCTACAGATGCTAACAGCTACAAATGCTAACAGCTACAGATGCTAACAGCTACAGATGCTAACAGCTACAGATGCTAACAGCTACAAATGCTAACAGCTACAAATGCTAACAGCTACAGATGCTAACATCTACAAATGCTAACAACTACAGATGCTAACAGCTACAGACACTAACAGCTACAGACACTAACAGCTACAGATGCTAACAGCTACAGATGCAAACAGCTACATATGCTAACAGCTACACATGCCAACAGCTACACATGCCAACAGCTACACATGCCAACAGCTACACATGCCAACAGCTACACATGCCAACAGCTACAAATGCTAACAGCTACAGATGCTAACATCTACAAATGCTAACAACTACAGATGCTAACAGCTACAGACACTAACAGCTACAGACACTAACAGCTACAGATGCTAACAGCTACAGATGCAAACAACTACATATGCTAACAGCTACACATGCCAACAGCTACACATGCCAACAGCTACACATGCCAACAGCTACACATGCTAACAACTATACATGCTAACAACTACACATGCTAACAACTACACATGCTAACAACTACAGATGCTAACAGCTACACATGCTGTTTTATGAAATATTATTTTACAAATATTTTATGAATTTTTATTCATAAATGTTTTATGAAATATTATTTATGCAGGATCGAGAGAGAGATCGGCAATTATCCTCAAAAGAATATCACAGCTCAAGAGACTTTACACTGGAAACTATTTCTTGTTTAAAGACAAATGTTCTTTATTTTAACCATAGAATATTAAATAGAAAGCAAACCAGAAAACAAACAAGTAACATACATACATACATACAAGTATTAATGCATAAACAGATGCTCTTACCGTTTGACATCCAAGTGAGAGAGCCGTTCGTCAATCACAGGCAGAGCGAGCATTAAAACAATCCGGGCGACTGCACATCACCGTCCGACTCTAACTAACTCTGGGAGCTCAGCTCGTTTCTTTTTATTCCTTTAGACAAGAATCACTTGCGAAACAGAGTTGGCCGGGTTCTTTCCACAAGTAATACTTTATCCAAAGCAACAAAGTTCCAGAGATGCCTATGTGATGAACTCAGGAGATGAAACTGACTGTTCCTATGATGGAATCAGCCCAGTTTCAACTTCTCATAACAAAATTCCAAAGATGCCTATAGTGATGAAATTAGGAGTTGAAACTGACTGTTTCTGTATCAGCCCAGTTTCAACTTCTTATCTCACAACCAGTGACAAGACTGGAAAATTACACACAATGTTTCAGACTTTCTTAGTTACATATAATGTCTGAATGTTTCAGACTTTCTTGGACTGATCAGAGAACAAACTTATTTATTCATTATTCATTCCACCTTCTGGTCTCTGATCAGTTCTACAACCCAAAAAACAAACAAACAAACAAAAAACAACAATCTTAAATCAAACGAGCGTCAGAAATGTTCCACAATCTTCTTCACCCATGGTTATGAGTGGTTACCATTCTCTGGAATGTCATGTCCGTTGAAACACTTCCTGCATGCGTAGAAAGTACAATGACTGCTCACACTTGCCATTACGCATGACTGATTCGTAGGACGTCCAAAGTTATCTTGTTTCATGACACAGTTCTTCTGTTTTCATAGTAGTCGGCAAGGCCCCCTTTTTTCTCCTCTAGGACACATTCCAGTGTTGCGGAGGAGAGGTCACCTAGCAACACCCTGGTACCGATGACAAAGAACGTGATAACCCATGAGATACCACCTTCATGGCACTCTCTGGGTTTGGCCATGCCGTCCTCTGCAGCACCATGGCACCGACGACAAACAACGTGATAACCCATGAGATTCCACCCTCATGGCACTTTCCTGGTTTGGCCATGCCGTCCTCTGCAGCACCATGGCACTGACGACAAACAACGTGATAACCCATGAGATTCCACCCTCATGGCACTTTCCAGGTTTGGCCATGCCGTCCTCTGCGCGCTTCTGATCCTCCCACCAGCAGATGCCAAGAAAACACCAGGCTGTGAAGGAACACAATGCTTGTTGACAGATAGAATGACAAGGATTAGTTTTTTCATAGATAAAAGGTTTCATTTTTACTTTCCCCACCAAAACTGATCTGACCTGTAGGGGTCTCTCTACCCCAAACTCAAAATTTCCCTGTTTTAAATGGAGTGTCATACCTGCTATGCAGGTCTGACAGATCAGGGTACAGCTGTGACGTTCTGTTTTTCACCTTTTTTTCCTTTTTCTGTTTCACAACGCGCATTCTTACTGCTTCATTGTTCTCTGAAGACTCGGAGTCAGAGGACTTTCTGTTTTTCTCCCTTCTTTTTCCCTTTTCCTGTTTCACAACTCGCATCCTCACTGCTTCATTGTCCTCTGAAAACTCAGAATCAGAGGAGACCTTTGCCACTCTGGTGGTCTTGTTTTTGTTCCTGACCATCTGTTCAGGTTTAAACGGAGGTGCAGAAGGAACAATAGGACTTTGAAGCACATCCCTCAATGCCTGGGTCAAATGTTCAACTTTAAATCTGGCACACCGGACTTTTAATGCCTCTTCCTGGCATCGTTCTCTCAACTGTTCTGTTGGTAATCCGTCAATCTCAGATAATGGGACCCCGGACTGTATCAAGGCTTTCCATAAAGCAGAACGAGTTGGTCCCTGTGCATTACTTCGAGCATCCCTTTCTGGCCCATGACCCACATGTTGAAAACTATTTTCCTGGTTTTCTACTCTTTCTGTACTCCAATCTCCCAATGTTCCTAACTCCATGATTCGACTACGAATCTCAGACATAGAAACCTCTGTTGCACCAAGCATTACTGTCAAGATTGCGGCGCGATAGTGTACAGGGGCTGTCCTTATCAGCTGATCCCTCACAGCCTTTGGAATAGGTAACAGCTGGTACTGATCCACAGCAGCAACAGTTAAAGCATCCCTTACACACAATCGAACCAATCTCTGTACACACTCCCGAAGCGTGACCCACTGTCCTGTTATCTCTGGCCAGTCAGTGAAAGCTGGATAAACCTGGTGAACAGCCTCAGCATAAACATCAAATAGAGATCTAGAATACTTCCCTAAATCTCTCACTTCTCTGCGGAAATCAGCATTCACTGTGGTTTCTGTGGACAACCCAGCAAATGACAGCCCATCCCGAGCATCTATGTCAATCTGAGCTGCTCCTTCTTCAGCTAATCTTGATAACCACACATCTGTATGTTCTCCTGGCTGCTGACGGAGCCTCTTGGACAAGTAAGCTACCTCCTCCTGAGTGTAATCTTCAGTTATCATTCTAAGCTCAGGCTGCGGTTGATCCTGTGGAACAGCATCCATAACTTGTACACCATTCTCATAAACAAAGTGACCATCTGCGTCTACTCTTGCTTGTAAAACATCTGGTCTCACTATCTGTTCCTGCCTCCTTCGTTGCACCGGCTTTACACTTTTGCTGCGGGATAAGGGGCGTAATGAGGTAGTGGACTCTTCCTCTTCTTCATCACTTAAATTATCTCCCCACAAATTTCCGTTCCAGTTAGAGGGATTCCAACCCGTACCTAACCCAGCTACAAAAGCCCGTACTCTTTTGGGTGATACAGACCGTTTCGTCTTCCTCTTTTTTTCTCTTTTTAACATGGACACCTGAGCCACTGCTTCCTCAGCAATCCGGGCCATATTTTCTAGCTGTGTAGTTAACAACTGCACATGCTGACGCTGTAATGAAGAGGTCAACTCGGCTTCTTCAAGTGCCTTTTTCTGTTTCAAACTTACTTCATTCTGCCTCTTCCAGGCAGTGGCACAAACCCACAAACGCCGTTGCAGTCCGTCTATTGGCGTTTTTATTTTCACGTCTACTGCTCGTAGAACTTCTAGCAAAGTCTCAGGGTCTCCATCTCGTAGAGACCCCTCCCAAGACTCGCAACGTCCTGCTCCATCTCTCAGGCACAATGCTATGGACTGATAACAGGGTATTTCCCATCCTGGTAGTATTTCAGTCCTGTCCTGTCTCTCATCTCCCTTTGCTGATTTTCTCTTGAACATTCTTTTGAGCATTATGTAGTCTCTCTTTTCAATCCTTCCAGCAACGCCAAAATGTTTTATGAAATATTATTTTACAAATATTTTATGAATTTTTATTCATAAATGTTTTATGAAATATTATTTATGCAGGATCGAGAGAGAGATCGGCAATTATCCTCAAAAGAATATCACAGCTCAAGAGACTTTACACTGGAAACTATTTCTTGTTTAAAGACAAATGTTCTTTATTTTAACCATAGAATATTAAATAGAAAGCAAACCAGAAAACAAACAAGTAACATACATACATACATACAAGTATTAATGCATAAACAGATGCTCTTACCGTTTGACATCCAAGTGAGAGAGCCGTTCGTCAATCACAGGCAGAGCGAGCATTAAAACAATCCGGGCGACTGCACATCACCGTCCGACTCTAACTAACTCTGGGAGCTCAGCTCGTTTCTTTTTATTCCTTTAGACAAGAATCACTTGCGAAACAGAGTTGGCCGGGTTCTTTCCACAAGTAATACTTTATCCAAAGCAACAAAGTTCCAGAGATGCCTATGTGATGAACTCAGGAGATGAAACTGACTGTTCCTATGATGGAATCAGCCCAGTTTCAACTTCTCATAACAAAATTCCAAAGATGCCTATAGTGATGAAATTAGGAGTTGAAACTGACTGTTTCTGTATCAGCCCAGTTTCAACTTCTTATCTCACAACCAGTGACAAGACTGGAAAATTACACACAATGTTTCAGACTTTCTTAGTTACATATAATGTCTGAATGTTTCAGACTTTCTTGGACTGATCAGAGAACAAACTTATTTATTCATTATTCACATGCTAACAGCTACACATGCTAACAGCTACACAGGCTAACAGCTACAGATGTTAACAGCTACAGATGCTAACAGCTACAAATGCTAACAGCTACAAATGCTAACAGCTACAGATGCTAACAGCTACAAATGCTAACAGCTACAAATGCTAACAGCTACAGATGCTAACATCTACAAATGCTAACAACTACAGATGCTAACAGCTACAGACACTAACAGCTACAGACACTAACAGCTACAGACACTAACAGCTACAGATGCTAACAGCTACAGATGCAAACAGCTACATATGCTAACAGCTACACATGCCAACAGCTACACATGCCAACAGCTACACATGCCAACAGCTACACATGCCAACAGCTACAAATGCTAACAGCTACAGATGCTAACATCTACAAATGCTAACAACTACAGATGCTAACAGCTACAGACACTAACAGCTACACACACTAACAGCTACAGACACTAACAGCTACATATGCTAACAGCTACAGATGCAAACAACTACATATGCTAACAGCTACACATGCCAACAGCTACACATGCCAACAGCTACACATGCCAACAGCTACACATGCCAACAGCTACACATGCCAACAGCTACACATGCTAACAGCTACACATGCTAACAACTACACATGCTAACAACTACACATGCTAACAACTACAGATGCTAACAGCTACACATGCTAACAGCTACAGATGCTAACAGCTACACATGCCAACAGCTACACATGCTAACAGCTACTTGTACACATGCTAACAGCTACACATGCTAAAAGCTACAGATGCTAACAACTACACATGCTAACAGCTACACATGTTAACAGCTACACATGCTAACAGCTACAGATGTTAACAGCTACAGATGCTAACAGCTACAAATGCTAACAGCTACAGATGCTAACAGCTACAGATGCTAACAGCTACAAATGCTAACAGCTACAAATGCTAACAGCTACAGATGCTAACATCTACAGATGCTAACAGCTACAGACACTAACAGCTACAGACACTAACAGCTACAGACACTAACAGCTACAGATGCTAACAGCTACAGATGCAAACAGCTACATATGCTAACAGCTACACATGCCAACAGCTACACATGCCAACAGCTACACATGCCAACAGCTACACATGCCAACAGCTACAAATGCTAACAGCTACAGATGCTAACATCTACAAATGCTAACAACTACAGATGCTAACAGCTACAGACACTAACAGCTACAGACACTAACAGCTACAGATGCTAACAGCTACAGATGCAAACAACTACATATGCTAACAGCTACACATGCCAACAGCTACACATGCCAACAGCTACACATGCCAACAGCTACACATGCCAACAGCTACACATGCTAACAGCTACACATGCTAACAACTACACATGCTAACAACTACACATGCTAACAACTACACATGCTAACAACTACAGATGCTAACAGCTACACATGCTAACAGCTACAGATGCTAACAGCTACACATGCCAACAGCTACACATGCTAACAGCTACTGGTACACATGCTAACAGCTACACATGCTAAAAGCTACAGATGCTAACAACTACACATGCTAACAGCTACACATGCTAACAGCTACACATGCTAACAGCTACACATGCTAACAGCTACAGATGCTAACAGCTACACATGCTAACAGCTACACATGCTAACAGCTACTGGTACACATGCTAACAGCTACACATGCTAAAAGCTACAGATGCTAACAACTACACATGCTAACAGCTACACATGCTAACAGCTACACATGCTAACAGCTACAGATGTTAACAGCTACAGATGCTAACAGCTACAAATGCTAACAGCTACAGATGCTAACAGCTACAGATGCTAACAGCTACAAATGCTAACAGCTACAAATGCTAACAGCTACAGATGCTAACATCTACAAATGCTAACAACTACAGATGCTAACAGCTACAGACACTAACCGCTACAGACACTAACAGCTACAGACACTAACAGCTACAGACACTAACAGCTACAGATGCTAACAGCTACAGATGCAAACAGCTACATATGCTAACAGCTACACATGCTAACAACTACAGATGCTAACAGCTACACATGCTAACAGCTACAGATGCTAACAGCTACACATGCTAACAGCTACAGATGCTAACGGAGTGAACTAACTTCCTCTCCACAGACAAGAAGCTGCAGTGTTACAAGCCTCTGGCAGCAGCAGCTTGGAACTAAATCACAGAATAAAGTATTTGACTCACAAGAGGTCTTTTTTCATCAGTAATTGAAATAAATCACGGAGCTAAATCCAGACGTAGCTTCTCATCAGAAGGAAAACAAAGAGGCCGAGCTGGCGCCTGATTTCAAGTACACCTCGCTGCAGCTTGCGGATGACGGCAGTGGCAGTCCCGGAAGTGGTGCTATTGCATTCCGGAAATGAAGGGGGCGCTATTTTCATGATCGCTGTAGCCTGCAGACGTTGAGAGGTGAAGGCCAAACGATCCACATAACGCACGTCAGCAAAAGGTATTTTTACCTTCTTAAAACTTTTTTCACATAGTAAATAAAAAAAAACGCTTTTCTAGATGAGGTTGAACATATAATTAACAGCTGTAAACAATTTAAATTCGTAATTCATACAGGGTAGGGTTAAATTTATATTGCTGTCCCCTACGGTTCAACATAACTGTATGTGAAACTACACTTACACTATAATTTATTTATTTATTCTATTTATTTATTTATTTACATTCTTAACAGTTTTATAGTGGGTTTTTTTTTACCATTAAATGTTAATCTTTTTTATATCCACAGTATTCTTGGGGGTGTCACTGTAGAAGCGAATGTGCATTGTACTTCCTGTCCGACACCGGAAGTGCCTGTATTCCATAGGCGAGTATGGATCGCGGGTGTTTTTGAAAGTTATTTTCATTCATTTTATCGGAGCAAACACAGCTTTTGTTTAAACGGAACGTTTACTGAAATGTCCTACCGGGGTTCAGGTACCTGCTGTGCTGTTCGCGGCTGCACCAACAACCGGACCAAGCTAAATCTTTGGCTAAAACAACAGTGTTTTCAACACGGACCCAAAACAAAGAAAGAGTGTTCCTGCATCCTACTCTATGGCTGTGTCTGCGCGATCAGGTAACATCTGTAATTTCTTTTTATTCAGGGAGGGTTTATTAATGAGAGTTTTGGATGATTTACTGTCTTAAAATGATATATGTCAGGCGCGACCGGTATCTTTAGCCGAGATAGCTGCTAATAAACCTTAGCCGAGAGGCCGGAGCAAACGCGTTCGCTATTTATGTATTTTTAAATTATGTCTGCGCGATCAGGTAACATCTTTTTATTCGGGGAGGGTTTATTAATGAGAGTTTTGGAAGATTTACTGTCTTAAAACGATAGATCTCAGACGCGACCGGTATCTTTAGCCGAGATAGCTGCTAACAAACCTTAGCCGAGAGGCCGGAGCAAACGCGTTCGCTATTTATGTATTTTTAAATTATGTCTGCGCGATCAGGTAACATCTTTTTAGTCGGGGAGGGTTTATTAATGAGAGTTTTGGAAGATTTACTGTCTTAAAACGATAGATCTCAGACGCGACTGGTATCTTTAGCCGAGATAGCTGCTAATAAACCTTAGCCGAGAGGCCGGAGCAAACGCGTTATTTTTAAATTATGTCTGCGCGATCAGGTAACATCTGTAATTTCTTTTTATTTGTCCCTCCTCTTTTAACAAAACGAGTGGTGTTCCCACATTTTTAATGAACTAAAACAACAAAGTTTGGACTGTCTTCAACTGTATTACTCGCATGTAAACAAACGGTGTTTCCGATCAACCGGAAGTCGTGTGCACATTTCGCGCAAAGCATCATGGGACGTAGGAATACTGTGGATATAGGTTTTTGTACACCAACATTTCTGGAAAGTCTTTTTTATTTTATTTTAAATAAACTACAAGCTGCCATCATAGGTGGGTGTAGTACCCTCTACTTCAATATATTTTTAGTATATAAGTCAACAAACTAATGTTAGAAGAAACCTAACATAAACAACATTTATCTGCGTGTCATGTTTATTTATGGGTTAAAATAGGTTCTTCATTCAGTAAAGTTACTTGCATTAGGTTGCATATCAACAAAATCTACAAAAAAAGTATTAACATATGGCAAAATAGTATGTGTATATATATATATATATATATATATATATATATATATATATATATATATATATATATATATATATATATATATATATATATATATATATATATATATATATGTCAAAAGTTACAGAGTAAATGGGGAAATCTAATTAATTAGTTAATACTTCCCTCTTCAAATTCATACATGTGTAGTTTTGAATCATGTAATTTGTATTATGTCCGTTCACAATGCACTTTTATGCTATGCTTAATTTTTAAAATCTGAAACAAAATCAGTATAGAACAATTAAAAAGGTTGAAGCAGTTTTTATGTTATTTGGACTTGGGTTCATCTTAGACTTTGAAAATACTGTATCTATATTTTTACAGACTCTGTGTGCTGATGACCACACCTATGCCAAAGTAACAAAGGCACAAATGGAGTCGAAGACGAAAATTCAACAATGGCAAGACTCACCCAGCTGCATCGAATCACTCATCAACCGTCCACCTGGATATAAGGCGCCCCTTTCCTCAGCTCTTCCTGTTTGCCCGTTGCCAGTCTAGTCGCCTCCCTCCACCTCCCCGTCTCCTCCCGGGGTTTCTGGTTCCTCGGTTCTCCCCTGTTCTTCGTCCCGCCTCCGCCGCCTGGGGTTGTCCTGCTCGCCTTCGTCTTGGTCCTGCTGCTGTGTGCGTTCCTGCTTCCTGTTCCCTGCGACCCAGCCGGTCATGGCAGATGGCCGCTTGTCCTGAGCCTGGTTCTGCTGGAGGTTTCTTCCTCTTGAGGGAGTTTTTCCTTCCCACTGTCGCTTCGTGCTTGCTCAGGATGGAGGTTCTGCGCTGGTGTTCGTCTCAGGGTTGACCGGAGCAGTCGGCCGCTGGCTGGCCGTCCTTCACGTACCGGTGGGATGGATTGGACGTCTGCGATCCCTTCTCCACCACCGGGTTCGGGTCCCGGGGGGTAGATATCCATAATCTATCTCCCTATGCCGGACATTCAAGCTCTCAGCAGTCCGGCATGCATGCCCTCCGCCGGGGCCCGAGCGCCAAAGAAACCTTAATCAATAAAACATTTCAATTGTATTCTCTCTCTCTCGTTTTGTGAGTCTCTCCAGGTTGAAATTGAGGTTAATTTTTAAAATGTACACATAACTATAAATTTATATGTGTATTTCTTTATGTGCAATTGACACTGAAACCATAAATGATTTTTTTAACAAGAAAAAATGTTTTGTTTCCACAGCATTTTCATGACAGTACAGATGGAAAGGGTACGATGCTGAGAGATATAAAGTGTTAATTATTATTTTGCTGTTGTTACGTGTTCTTCCTGCAACCGGCATATATAGACTGTGTGGGCTTCACCGGAAATGGAAGACGAGGAGAGTACCCTCGTTACTACTCTGATGGCATACCTGGACACTGCCCTGAATGTCAGTACTGAATGCAAGGAGAATAGTTGTTTTACACTGTCGTTCACACATTTCAGTTGTCACATATTGTTGTTCCTTTTTGGTGACATGTCTTTTTAAATCAGTTCTGCTGAAGTACATTAGCCTGTTGAATTGTTCAGTCATCCTTTTGTTTTTCACAATGTGTTATTTAAACATTATGTACATTTTTGAGTGTTCCTTTTGTTGTAGTTTTGATTTACATTTTTTTAGTTTTTTGTAGAAATGGTGTTGTTTCCAGGCAAAGTTACATTGTAGCTCTAATATATTAAAGAGAAAGTAGAACCAATAAAGTAGTTGTACATATATTGTAACAGCATTGTTTAACAATTGAATAACCTTGTTTTAAAAATGTGAAATGTAAGCACAGTTAATAACTTTCAGTATTTTATATGTGTACATTCAATCTTTAATATGCTTTCTGAATAATGACTGGAATCAATACAAGTTTTCTTTACAAACCTTATATACGGTGAGGTTGTTTATGTTTTGACAATCAGAATCAATACGTAGTTGTTTTTTTAATAAAGCAACCACATACAGAAACATGTTCAGTTACAAACATACAATAAATACAAACATTAAAGGTATGCTCAGCGAGAGTGGAGACCGAGTGGAGGTGATGGAAACTCAGGTGAGGAGCAGTTGTTCACATCAAGCCGGACTTTATGAAGGGTAATTAGAGGAGATGAGGAGACCGACACCGGAGGCGCATGATGAGCTGATTGGCTGAACTGAAGACTGTTACAATTTACACACAGGCTTAATTTATGTATCCGGTGACTACATGTATTTAAAAATGTTTTCATATAGAATCAAATTTATTCATCCACAGTGAACCATTCTTGCAACGTCTACTGCCGGGATCCGACTGCTGATCATTTCTTGACAAACTTTCTAAAAACTACTTTCTCTGAGTGTTAATTAATCCCTTTGGGTTTTGAAACAATTGGATATTTGAGTGCAGTTTATGAAGTTTCCAATGACACATTATGGTAAACAACGATAATATTTGAGCTCACCCAAGCATATTATAGTTTTTGGAATGCAGCTCTGGCAAACCCACTACAGTACAGTATAGGGAAAAGCGTGTGTGTATGATAATTAATGGATGGATAAATGTGTTCCTAATGTAATGTATTTGTCTTTAAAATATTAATTTCCATTTAAAAAAATTGTAATAGGGATAAGCGTGCATGTATGATAATTAATGGATGGATAGTGTTCCTAATGTACATTTGTACATTATTTTATCAACTGAAGTTATTGAAGTTCCATGATTTGGTAGACTATAATATTTTATCAGTTATGTATAGGGCTCAAAATAATGCATTACCTTTAAATAGTGCTGGACGATAATTCAATAACGATAAATATCGCGATATACTTTTATTCAATAACGATGATATGAAGTTTAAGCATATTTTCGATATTTCGATAGGATTTTACAACTTTTTCTGACGTTTTTCTCTTTCTGTTCGGGTTGGAGCGGCTGCTTCAACAACCCGCCCGGACAGAAAAAGCTGTGACACAAAACGTGCGTGATGACGTCGTTGTTACGCAGCGCTCAGTCCAGCAGCAGGCGTTAGCGGTAGCAGGCTAAAAGCTAAGCTAGTCTCCAAAGCGCGTTAAGTTTTCGCTTCAAAACGAGTCAAACGAGTGCTCATGACCGTCAGAATGTGACTGAACAAAGTTTCACAAGCGAAGAGAAAGAGACGACATCACTGATGAGAGGAAAGACTAATTCGTCGGTGTGGACGTAGTTCGGTTTTACTGCAGGTCTCATCTGCAGCGAGTCTTACTCGGTTTGTGTTTATTTTTCAAAACGTGACAGAGTCGTTCTAACTAGCGGTGGAAACATCTACTTGTTTAATCTGAAGAGTTTCCACTCGATAGAATATGATGAGTCAGAAGATGAAGAATAAAGTTTGAGCCAACGTTTCCCTGAAACTACGACGTAAACAAACAGCCCCAGCAGTGCTGCATGTTTTTTTTAATTGAAAATAAAACAGATTCATCAGAATAAAAAGAAAGAAAAACACTGAATGAAAAGGTGCAGAAAGACGAAAATAGTGTTATAATATCTGCCCCTTGTTTAAAAAATACAAAATAACTACAAACAACCTTCACTTCACCTGCACCACACCTTCCCAACAACTTTGATTTAATCATCTTTTAAAACATATAAATAGTTTTATAAATGTTTATGATGATATCAAGTCAACACAATCCTGTTTCCTGATTTACAACTCAGCTCCTTCACACTAGTTCTAAATGAAGATTTTACAAACATTTACATTCCCTTCAGGGTTTAATAACTTTTTAAACAAAATGTAATTGAATATTTGGGGGTAATATTTTTTTTAGTTTTATACATGACTTGTAAAATACTATGTTCAACCAAATCATAACATTTTAATAATTTCAATTGATGAAATAATATATTTGTTGGGTGACCATAGCACTTCCTAATAATAATTCTTACAGCTCTTTTTAGTAAAATAAAATTAGGATTTGTAATAGTTTTGCATGCTTTTCCCCAAACTTCAATACAACAGATTAAATATGGAACAATCATTACATTATACAATATATTCAAAACTTTGTCATTCAAAAACTATTTTACTTTATACAATAATGTAATTGATTTTGTTATTTTTATTCTTAAGTAATTTCCATGAGATTTCCATGTCAGCTTCTCATCAATAACTATACCCAAAAGTTTTATTTAATTAACTATGAATTTCAATGCTGTAAATTTTAAAGTTCTTGTTTAAAGTTAAAACTATTAATATTGACACAGTTGAGAATTTTATGCCGAGAACGTTCATGCTCAATAATCCAGGTACCAAATCCAATACCTGTAATTCTCAGTTGGGTCATCTGGAAACTGGATGGAGGGTGAAACGTTTCTATAAAAAACTGTCCATGACCCGACAGAATTATTGGGTTGAGAATTTTATGTTTATTTGATGGTGATTTCCATCTTTTTGGAGGCTAAATACAAATACAAGGTGAACATCAATTTATTTGTATAGTTTATAGTTTTTTTTAGGCTTTTATATTGTTTATATCGATATCGAATTATATCGATATCGACCGAAATTAAGAACTATATCGTGATAAAAATTTTGGCCATATCGTCCAGCCCTACCTTTAAATATCCAAATGCATTTTGTTAAAAGACAAAGTTGTTATAATCTTAAGGGGACAGAGATGTTTGTAAAACCACAATTCAGAACTAGTTTGAAGGGACGTTCTACCTCAATCCAGGGAATTAGATTATGGAATGGCTTGGAGAATGTAGTTAAAAATGCCAAGTCAATGTTTACATTTAAGAAAATGATCAAAACGAATGTGTTAAAAAAAATGAAATAGCGTAATGTGTATTGTATTAGTTAGAAAATTAGAAAGAGTTAGTCATTTTGTACTGTTGGTTGAAGATTATTATTGTTTAATCTGACTGTTGGAAAAAAGGGGCAGATATAATAAGATTTATTCTTCTTTCTGCTACCTTTCATTTTTTTATATTTTGTACATTATCATTTATGGGATTGTCTTGTATTGTTTCTTTTGTAAAAAAAAAAAAAACAAATTTAATAAACATAAACATTTGTCTTTAAAATATTAATTTCCATTAAAAAAATTGTAATAGCACCACTAGCGCCTTTAAAATATTAACTTCCATTATTTTTTTTAGAATAGCGCCACTAGTGCCTTTAAAATATTAATTTCCATTCATTTTGTTGCGTGTTTTAATAGCGCCACTAGCGCCCCCTTCATTTCCGGAGTGCAATAACCACTTCCGGGACTGCCACTGCCGTCATCCGCAAGCTGCAGCGAGGACCCTCTCCCTGATTTAGCCCCACGTGCAGCTTCATTTGGCGCTCACAGCATTGGAGTGATCATTTAGGATTTCAATAAAGTTGGTAAATCCAGTTCACTTTATGGATCTGAGTCAGTCTAATGAGTCACTAAAGTAACTCGGTTCACTTCATGGATCTGGTCAGTCTAATGAATCACTAAAGTAACCTGGTTCACTTGAGTCGTTCACTCTTTGTTTGTTTTGGATCAGCACAGAGAGTAAGAAGTAACTCCTTTATCTTCCAGAAAACTGCTACTAACTTGTAACAAAGTCACTGGAGAGAAAGAATAAAGACACAAACCTAAAAGATGCAGTTGATGGTTGGGACTGAAAACAGCATCTAACATGTGTCTTGCTCCGTTTGTTCCTGAGCTGCAGCTCTACTTCCAAAATCCTCAGACTTTTCTTCTTCCTCTGCTTCCAGCTGTTTGAGCCGCTGTCTCCACATCTGTTCACTTCCGGTCAGCAACATTTACAGATGTTACAGCTCAATTGAACGTTCACTTCAACTCATTTGAGCAGCAGTCGAGAGAAAAGGCCTTCAGCTCGTAGCTACGGAGCAGAACAACAAACACTGACGTCACAACTGAGCAACTTCCGGTGCTGGGAGAACATCACTTCCGTTAGCTGCTGCTCTTCAAAATAAGAGCTCAAACTGATCTGTTCTTCAGCTCTACATCATTCAGTTTCTGTGTTCCCATGGCAACTTGTAAATATTTCACTGAATTTAGACCCATCTGATGTAGTTTAAGAAGGATTAGTATTTAATCAACACAAACTAGATGATGTAATGAAAGATGAGCAGCTTGTGGTGCATCTTCAAGCAGAGCAGAAAGAAAAGTGTTGAATCTTCATGAACACACGTCTGGGATCAAGCTCTTTATCAGAGTCCTGGAAACATCTGGATCCTTGTTCAGGATCTGAACAGCTGCTGTCTCCTTGGTCTTCAGGCTCAGACATTTGTCCACTTGGACAAAAACAGCCTTCAGCAATAAACTCCAGGACGGAGTGATGAGAGGAGCCGCCGAGCAAAGTTTGACCAGCTTTAATGTGTCAGCTTTAGTCAGTGTGACTGTGGACAGAAACTTGTTCAAGTTCTTTTTTCTTTTTGTCATTCCAGACACATTTAAATCACAGAGACATCAAATCACATTTCTTCATCAAATAAACAACAATCAGGTAGAAAAACTGTCATCAAGTCCTAAAGTTCAGCCATTCTCTTAGAAAAAACATCAAATAGTTGTGTAACATCATTACATGTTGTATAAATATAGAATACAGGCTGATCCATGAATCAAATGAGATCAACTTTATTAATAAAGCAGATTTAAACAACAAGAGTTGACCAATGTGCTGAACAACAAACTCCAAAATAACATCCATAAAACAACAAAGTGAAGGTGTTCAAACACAACATTTAAGAACAAGTCCAAATCTATTCTTAAAGGAGTCAATGAAAAAAGACTTGAGCTGCTAAAATCATTGGAAGCCAAAGGAAATGAACTTTTCAGTTTGAAACGTCTCAATCCAGAGGCTGAACATGATGGAGAGTAGAAGACTGTTGAGGCTCTTGTTGAATTCTTTCACTTTGAATTCTTCAACTTCACCTGGATCAAACTGGAACACATTTCTAACTATTTCACTCCTTTGATTCTGTCAAACAGATGTGAGCAAGAGGAAACAGCTGTTAAAGGAACACTGGCCTCAACCACCACATGCTGCTGAAATCACTTGTGGACAATATTTTCACTGATGATCCACAGAAAAGTCATCTTGTGTGCAGCGTTCAAAATCACTTTTCCTGCTGCTGCGTTCATGTTTCCACTTTGTTTTCACAGCAGCAGATGTTTGCAGCAAAGTGGACTTTATTTCAGCTGATGTGTCCCGAGTGTTTGAGTCTGACACCAGAGACATGTTGGAGTCTGCAGCTCACAAGAAACACTTCAATGAACACGTCCAGCTTCAAGTGTCTCACAGAAACCTCTGTTTGTCTTTCTCTAAAGTCTTCAGAGTGGACAATCAAATGATGTCCTCGCATCACTTTTCACATTTAGGACACAATTTAAAACAGCAGCACAAGCAGCTGTTTGATGAAACACTATGTGACTCCATGAAGCATCAAATATTCTACATTTAGCTGCTGATGAAGGAAAGAAAATCATTTTGACTTTGAAAACATCTCAACTCTGTGAGTTCAGTCAAAAAACACAAAAACACTTTTGGATGAAAAAACATTTGAGTGTTTCAAAACATGAAAGTAGTTTCTATGTTGAAACATTTCCAGATGTGTTTTTGAACTGTTCCTCTGGATCATTCAAACATCTGTTTATTGTCTGTCTGTCCATCCATCATCTAAAGCCTGAGCTTCACAACCAAACATTTCTGACAAACACTGAACCAAAGGTTCACTTTGAAATGAAGCTTTGAACTATTTAACATCAACTTTCACATTCGTTAACAAAACTTTGTGATTTGATGGAAACATGAGTTTTGGAAACTTTAAAAATAAAAAGATTTAATTACAGTCATAAGATTTTTGATGTCCAAAGAATGATTTAGATTTAAATGTCTTTGTGTTTGACTATAAAATGGACAAAAATGTCTCCGTTGAGCTCAAACTGGTTTCTGTGGAGTTTTGGATCTTTTGAATCCAAATCATTGGATCTGTTGATGTTCACTGATTTACTAAACTCAAACCTCTGATGGATTTCTTGAAATGTGCGCAGGTTTCTGTGAGGAAAACATTGAACATTTACATTTGCAACAGTCGCTGGATGTGCTGAACAAAACGTTGAACTTTGTGAAAAACAAACATTTTATTTCTTGTATGTTTAGAAGTTCAGAGTAAAAACACTCAGCACAAAGTCATGAAGAGCGCTCCAACAAATCAGGAAGTCAAAAACTAAATCCTTCAAGTTTGTTCTCATCTCGATGCTTAATGCATTCCTCATTAAAGAATTATCAACCAAAATGGAGCCAGCTGCCAACTAGCATGTGTTTGTTTAGCTGCGGAAACAGCCGAAGTGACAGAAAATAGGTGAACAATGTTGACGTGTGTGGAAAAGTTGTTTGTGATGGAGAACAGTTTGAATTTGTTACTTTGTGTTTATGTTCTAATTTGTTGAGTAAAGTTTGGCAGCAGATTAATGATGACTTCTGTTTTATTATTATTATAGCTGCTTTACTCATTTTGTCTCTTTTATTACTCCTCCTCTTTTTTACTCCTCCGTCTGTTCATGTCCGTTGCCTGTGGGCTCCTGCCCGCGTACAACTGCCTGGTTAGCTCGGCACTCACCCCCACCACTCTTTAAGGGGCGGAGATTTTTTTAAGGGTGGAGGCAGATTGTGATATTAACAAGTTGTAAGTGGCTGTTGTGTTTAAAATGAGTGTTTATGTAATTATTTTCAATTTACATATTCAATATAAGTTTTATTTGTTCAACACAGTCATATTTGTTCATAACTTTATTATTAATAAGACTTGCTTGCTTACTTACTTACTTACTTACTTACTTACTTACTTACTTACTTACTCTAACATGTGTCTTGCTCCGTTTGTTCCTGAGCTGCAGCTCTACTTCCAAAATCCTCAGACTTTTCTTCTTCCTCTGCTTCCAGCTGTTTGAGCCGCTGTCTCCACATCTGTTCACTTCCGGTCAGCAACATTTACAGATGTTACAGCTCAATTGAACGTTCACTTCAACTCATTTGAGCAGCAGTCGAGAGAAAAGGCCTTCAGCTCGTAGCTACGGAGCAGAACAACAAACACTGACGTCACAACTGAACAACTTCTTTGAATGATCCAGAGGAACAGTTCAAAAACACATCTGGAAATGTTTCAACATAGAAACTACTTTCATGTTTTGAAACAGTCAAATGTTTTTTCATCCAAAAGTGTTTTTGTGTTTGTGTTTTTTGACTGAACTCACAGAGTTGAGATGTTTTCAAAGTCAAAATGATTTTCTTTCCTTCATCAGCAGCTAAATGTAGAATATTTGATGCTTCATGGAGTCACATAGTGTTTCATCAAACAGCTGCTTGTGCTGCTGTTTTAAATTGTGTCCTAAATGTGAAAAGTGATGCGAGGACATCATTTGATTGTCCACTCTGAAGACTTTAGAGAAAGACAAACAGAGGTTTCTGTGAGACACTTGAAGCTGGACGTGTTCATTGAAGTGTTTCTTGTGAGCAGACTCCAACATGTCTCTGGTCTCAGACTCAAACACTCGGGACACATCAGCTGAAATAAAGTCCACTTTGCTGCAAACATCTGCTGTGAAAACAAAGTGGAAACATGAACGCAGCAGGAAAAGTCATTTTGAACGCTGCACACAAGATGACTTTTCTGTGGATCATCAGTGAAAATATTGTCCACAAGTGATTTCAGCAGCATGTGGTGGTTGAGGCCAGTGTTCCTTTAACAGCTGTTTCCTCTTGCTCACATCTGTTTGACAGAATCAAAGGAGTGAAATAGTTAGAAATGTGTTCCAGTTTGATCCAGGTGAAGTTGAAGAATTCAAAGTGAAAGAATTCAACAAGAGCCTCAACAGTCTTCTACTCTCCATCATGTTCAGCCTCTGGATTGAGACGTTTCAAACTGAAAAGTTCATTTCCTTTGGCTTCCAATGATTTTAGCAGCTCAAGTCTTTTTTCATTGACTCCTTTAAGAATAGATTTGGACTTGTTCTTAAATGTTGTGTTTGAACACCTTCACTTTGTTGTTTTATGGATGTTATTTTGGAGTTTGTTGTTCAGCACATTGTTGTTTAAATCTGCTTTATTAATAAAGTTGATCTCATTTGATTCATGGATCAGCCTGTATTCTATATTTATACAACATGTAATGATGTTACACAACTAGTTGATGTTTTTTCTAAGAGAATGGCTGAACTTTAGGACTTGATGACAGTTTTTCTACCTGATTGTTGTTTATTTGATGAAGAAATGTGATTTGATGTCTCTGTGATTTAAATGTGTCTGGAATGACAAAAAGAAAAAAGAACTTGAACAAGTTTCTGTCCACAGTCACACTGACTAAAGCTGACACATTAAAGCTGGTCAAACTTTGCTCGGCGGCTCCTCTCATCACTCCGTCCTGGAGTTTATTGCTGAAGGCTGTTTTTGTCCAAGTGGACAAATGTCTGAGCCTGAAGACCAAGGAGACAGCAGCTGTTCAGATCCTGAAGAAGGATCCAGATGTTTCCAGGACTCTGATAAAGAGGTTGATCCCAGACGTGTGTTCATGAAGATTCAACACTTTTCTTTCTGCTCTGCTTGAAGATGCACCACAAGCTGCTCATCTTTCATTACATCATCTAGTTTTTGTCCTCGTCTTGTTTTCCAGATGTTCCTGATGAACATGATCAGTGTCCTGAACACAGAGCCTGTAACCTGGTCCAGTTCTAGTACTGGTTCCAGTACATGGGTCACCTTCGAGGTGCTGGACAGGACTCTCTCTATGGAAGCGGTTTTGAGACGTAATGAAAACTAAAATGGTTTAGCAGGAATGCTTTTTCATTTCAAAGTCAATCTTCCTTGTTTGAGTCATAAATAAAATTTAAAATGAATAAACCAAACTGCATTTTAATTTTCTTCTTCGAGACTGCTCAATTTGTAACTTAATTAAAATGATAAGTAAAATAACATTTAACATCCATCCATCCATCCATCCATCCATCCATCTTCTTCCGCTTATCCGGGGTCGGGTCGCGGGGGTAGCAGCCTAAGTAGGGAGGCCCAGACTTCCCTCTCCCCAGCCACTTGGAGCAGCTCCTCCGGGGGAATCCCAAGGCGTTCCCAGGCCAGCCGAGAAACATAGTCCCTCCAGCGTATCCTGGGTCTTCCTCTGGGTCTCCTCCCGGTGGGACGTGCCCGGAACACCTCACCAGGGAGGCGTCCAGGAGGCATCCTAACCAGATGCCCGAGCCACCTCAACTGGCTCCTCTCGATGTGGAGAAGCAGCGGCTCTACTCCGAGTCCCTCCCGGATGACTGAGCTTCTCACCCTATCTCTAAGGGAGAGTCCAGCCACCCTGCGGAGAAAACTCATTTCAGCCGCTTGTATCCGAGATCTTGTTCTTTCGGTCATAACCCAAAGCTCATGACCATAGATGAGGGTGGGAACGTAGATCGATCGGTAAATTGAGAGCTTTGCCTTTTGACTCAGCTCTCTCTTCACCACGACAGACCGGTACAGCGCCCGCTTCACTGTGGACGCTGCACCTATCCGCCTATCGATCTCACGCTCCAGTTTTCCCTCATTCGTGAACAAGATCCCGAGATACTTAAACTCCTCCACTTGGGGCAGGACCTCCTCCCCGACCCGGAGAGGGCATGCTACCCTTTTCCGGCTCAAGACCATGGCCTCGGATTTGGAGGAACTGATCCTCATCCCGGCCGCATCGCATTCAGCTGCAAACCGCTCCAGCGAAAGCTGTAGATCACGAGCTGATGAAGCCAATAGGACCACATCATCTGCAAAAAACAGAGAAGCGATTCTAAGGTCACCAAAACGGATCCTCTCAACACCTTGGCTGCGCCTAGAAATTCTGTCCATAAAAGTTATGAACAGAATCGGTGACAAAGGGCAACCTTGGCGGAGTCCAACTCTCACCGGAAACGAGCCTGACTTACTGCCGGCAATGCGGACCAAGCTCTGACACCGGTCGTACAGGGACCTAACAGCCCTTATCAAAGGGCCTGGTACCCCATACTCCCGGAGTACCCCCCACAGAACCCCCCGAGGGACGCGGTCGAATGCCTTCTCCAAGTCCACAAAACACATGTAAACTGGTTGGGCAAACTCCCACGCACCCTCCAGGACCCTGCTGAGGGTGTAGAGCTGGTCCAGTGTTCCACGACCAGGACGAAAACCACACTGCTCCTCCTGAATCCGAGGTTCGACTATCCGACGGACCCTCCTCTCCAGAACCCCTGAATAGACCTTACCAGGGAGGCTTAAGAGTGTGATCCCCCTATAGTTGGAACACACCCTACGGTCCCCCTTTTTAAATAGGGGAACCACCACCCCAGTCTGCCAATCCAAGGGAACTGCCCCAGATGTCCACGCGATATTGCAGAGTCGCGTAAGCCAACACAACCCTACAACATCCAGAGCCCTAAGGAACTCCGGGCGAATCTCATCCACCCCCGGAGCCTTGCCACCGCGGAGCTTTTTAACCACCTCGGCGACCTCAGCACCAGAGATCAGAGAACCCGACCCAAAGTCCCCAGGCTCTGCTTCCTCAGTGGAAGACGTGCCAGTAGGATTGAGGAGGTCTTCGAAGTATTCCGCCCACCGACTCACAACATCCCGAGTTGAGGTCAGCAGCACGCCACCTCCACCATAAATGGTGTTGGTCTCGTACCTCTTTCCCCCCCTGAGACGCCGGATGGTGGACCAGAATCGCCTCGAAGCCGTACGGAAGTCATTCTCCATGGCCTCTCCGAACTCCTCCCACGCCCGAGTTTTTGCCTCAGCAACCACCCGAGCCGCATGCCGCTTGGACTGCCGGTACCTATCAGCTGCTTCCGGGGTCCCACAAGCCAAAAAGGCCCAATAGGACTCCTTCTTCAGCCTGACAGCATCCCTCACTGCCGGTGTCCACCACCGGGTTCGAGGGTTGCCACCTCGACAGGCACCAACAACCTTGCGGCCACAGCTCCGATAAGCTGCCTCGACAATAGAGGCGCGGAACACGGCCCACTCGGACTCCATGTCCCCCGCCTCCCTCGGAACGTGTTCAAAGCTCTCCCGGAGGTGGGAGTTAAAGCTCCGTCTTACGGGAGACTCTGCCAGACGTTCCCAGCAGACCCTCACGATACGTTTGGGTCTGCCAGGTCTGACCGGCATCCTCCCCCACCATCGGAGCCAACTCACCACCAGGTAGTGGTCAGTAGACAGCTCCGCCCCTCTCCTCACCCGAGTGTCCAAGACATGCGGCCGCAGATCAGATGAGACGACAACAAAGTCGATCATCGAACTGCGACCTAGGGTGTCCTGGTGCCAAGAGCACATATGGACACCCTTATGCTTAAACATGGTGTTCGTTATGGACAATCCATGACGAGCACAGAAGTCCAATAACAGAACACCACTCTGGTTCAGATCAGGGGGGCCGTTCCTCCCAACCACACCCCTCCAGGTCTCACTGTCATTGCCCACGTGAGCGTTGAAGTCCCCCAGTAGAACAAGGGAGTCCCCAGGAGGCGCACTCTCCAATACCCCCTCCAAGGACTCCAAAAAGGGTGGGTAGTCTGAGCTGCCGTTTGGTGCATAGGCACAAACAACAGTCAGAGCCCGTCCCCCCACACGTAGGCGAAGGGAGGCTACCCTCTCGTTCACCGGGGTGAACCCCAACGTACAGGCACCAAGATGGGGGGCAACCAGTATGCCCACTCCTGCTCGGCGCCTCTCACCAGGGGCAACTCCAGAGTGGAAGAGTGTCCAACCCCTCTCAAGGAAACTGGTTCCAGAGCCAGAGCCATGCGTTGAGGTGAGTCCGACTATTTCTAGTCGGAACCTCTCAACCTCACACACTAGCTCAGGCTCCTTCCCCACCAGAGAGGTGACATTCCATGTCCCAATGGCCAGCTTCTGTAGCCGAGGATCAGACCGCCAGGGTCCCCGCCCTCGGCCGCCACCCATCTCACATTGCACCCGACCCCTTTGGCCCCTCCCACAGGTGGTGAGCCCATGGGAAGGGGGACCCACGTCTCCTCTTCGGGCTGTGCCCGGCCGAGCTCCATGGGTAAAAGCCCGGCCACCAGGCGCTCGCCAGCGTGCCCCACCTCCGGGCCTGGCTCCAGAGTGGGGCCCCGGTGACCCGCGTCCGGGCGAGGGAAAACTTAGTCCATTAATTGTACTCATCATAGGGGTTTTTGGGCTGCGCTTTGTCAGATCCCTCACCTAGGACCTGTCTGCCTTGGGTGACCCTTCTAGGGGCATGAAGCCCCTGACAGCATAGCTCCTAGGATCATTGAGACACTCAAACCCCTCCACCACGGTAAGGTGGCAGCCCAGGGAGAACATTTAATTTTCAATATATGTCTTTGTAAAAAGTGGCCAAAATTCATTTTGAAATGTCAATTTTGAAAATTAAAATGAAATAGCAGAAATGCTTTTTCATTTTCAACAAACACACTGAATCAATATGATGTACGATGACTCAGAAACAAAAATCTATAGTGTTGAAGAGGTGATCGACGAAAATTTTTTCCCAGCTATAAAAGATAGTAAATATTATAATGAAAACCAATTTAACAATATAAACACGATAAATGGAAATCTTTCTATTATTCATTTGAATTGCAGAAGTATCAATGCAAATATATCCAAATTAACAGATTACCTAAATAAATTAAATAAAACTTTTACAATTATAGCTTTATCAGAAACATGGTTAAATGACGTTAATACAGAAAATGCATACATCGAAGGTTATGAATTGTACCATATGAACAGAAAAACAAAAAGAGGTGGAGGAGTTGCTATATTTATTAAAAATGAAATAAAATGTAAATTCATTAGGGAAATGTCGATGACTGTA
>JBBPBX010024101.1:0-33285 GCA_038048925.1 Garcialebias charrua | reverse complement strand
AAAAAAAAAAAAAAAAAAATAAATCAATTTTGGGGCTTTTAGAATTGATTCTGAATCGCCAGGACTAAGAATCTAGATTCTTTAAAAAAAAATCAATTTTTTTTTCCTGCACCCCTAATCAGAACCTGATCAGGTCTGTTGGGTTAACCTAGACCAGACCTGAGACTGGACCAGAAGAGTTAAGTGGATTTAATGTCTAACTGTTGAACAACTTCCGGTGCTATAGCAGCTGCTGCTGCAGCTGCTGAGGTTTTTGACGTTACATTTTGAGAGTTTAGCCAGGGGGCGCATGCGCAGTGCAGACCCTCAACATCCGTCTTGTTTCTAGTTTAATGGTTTAAATTTGTATTTTTTTATCGTATTATTTTTATAATCCTGCAGAACAGTTAAACCTGACAAACGAGCTCCTGAATTCACTGTTTTGTCTCCAGTTTTGGACTTTCTGGGCCATTTGAAACGCTGAGAGCGGATCTACTCCTGCTGACTTTTCATCAAACCAACACTTCTCCATCTGCCCTGAAATGACCCGCTCAGGAAATCAACCAGTGCTGAAAGGAAAACCCGTGGATCCAGAGGAGTTCAGAACCAGCAGCTGCTTCCCTGTCCCAACAATCACTGTGCACTGGAAAAGATGGAGCAGTTAATGGACTTTTAAAATACGACACACGCGTCAGCAGAGTCAACCTTCTGCTTCACTGAGTCCTGCTTATACAGAGGAGGATGACATCATTGACGTTGAAGTAAATACAATAATCTGATTGGACAGAGACAGCGGACGGAGAAAAACATTGGAGGTGGTCGTGCATGTGGATAACAGCTGTGCAAAAATCGTGCTCCATGAGACTATTAACAACACTACGAAATCATGACTGACAGCTACAACAAGGAGCAACATCACTCCACAGATGACCAGATGTTTCTACACATGACCAGATGTTTCTACTGTACATGGTTGTGATAGTCCCACATATCTCCTGAATTTAGAACACCTGTCTGACATGGAAAGACAAGATTCTTGATAAATGCTTTGGGAATTGGGGCGGTTGTGCTTAGAGCTGTTGTCCTCCAATGCAAGAGTTGAGGGTTCGATTCCACCAGTTACATGCCGAAGTGTCCCTGGGCAAGACACTGAACCCCTAATTGCCTCCGATATGGGTCCCACCATGAATGTGATCTAAAGCACTGATTACCGGTATTCTTTGTATAGATCTACAAACCGGATTCCAAAAAATTTGGGACACTAAACAAATTGTGAATAAAAACTGAATGCAATGATGTGGAGGTGCCAACATCTAATATTTTATTCAGAATAGAACACAAATCACAGATCAAAAGTTTAAACTGAGAGAATGTATCATTTTAAGGGAAAAATATGTTGTTTCAAAATTTCATGGCGTCAACAAATCCCAAAAAAGTTGGGACAAGTCCATTTTTACCACTGTGTGGCATCCCCCCTTCTTCTTACAACACTCAACAGACGTCTGGGGACAGAGGAGACCAGTTTCTCAAGTTTAGAAATAGGAATGCTCTCCCATTCATGTCTAATACAGGCCTCTAACTGTTCAATCGTCTTGGGCCTTCTTTGTCGCACCTTCCTCTTTATGATGCACCAAATGTTCTCTATAGGTGAAAGATCTGGACTGCAGGCTGGACATTTCAGTACCCGGATCCTTCTCCTACGTAGCCATGATGTTGTGATTGCTGCAGAATGTGGTCTGGCATTATCTTGTTGAAAAATGCAGGGTCTTCCCTGAAAGAGATGACGTCTAGATGGGAGCATATGTTGTTCTTCTGAGCTGGGTGACTGAGGCCATACTGATTGACACCCCTCACCAGGTACAAACATCAACTATAACAACAATTTCCTTTTCTGGACAAGACATCCCCCTCTCCACCTCTGTTACAAATCTTGGAATAAAAATGGACTCTCATCTTACATTTGAAAATCACATTAAGCATCTGTTTAAAACCTGCTTCTTCCATCTTCGAAACATCTCCAGACTTCGCCCATCTCTAACTTTTTCTGATGCTGAGAAACTCGTCCATGCCTTTGTCTCCTCCAGGCTCGACTACTGCAACTCCCTGTTTATTGGAATCCCTGGCAAAAACCTTCAGAAGCTTCAATATATTCAAAACAGTGCAGCAAGGATTTTATTGAGAGCTCGTAAATTTGAACATATTACACCCATTCTCCATTGGCTTCCTGTCACCTACAGAATTCAGTACAAAACTGCTCTCATTACACACCAATGCTTACACGGAACTTCACCAGATTATCTAAAGGACATTCTTGCACCATATTCATCCACCCGGTCTCTACGATCACAGAACAGTAATCTCCTTCACATTCCACGAACCAAATTAAGGACCATGGGAGACCGGGCATTCTGTGTGGCTGCCCCCCGCCTATGGAACTCCCTCCCTGACTACCTGAGAGCTCCACAGTCACTGGTTGACTTTAAACAAGGCTTAAAGACTTTTCTTTTTAAGCGAGCCTACTCTGCCTCCTCATGATTTTACCTTTAATCTTAGTTGATACTATCATTTGATTTTACTTGATTTTATCACTTGTTTTTATTTGATCTTTGATTTTTGTTGCATTTTGTAGCACTTTGAGATTTTCGTTAATGAAAAGTGCGTTATAAATTAAATTCATTATTATTCTACAACCCAAACATAGTTCTCTGCAATAATGGTGCCTTTCCAGACATGCAAGCTGCCCATGCCACAAGCGCTCAGCAACCCCATACCATCAGTGATGCAGGCTTCTGAACGGAGCATTGATAACAACTTGGGCTATCCTTGTCCTCTCTGGTCCGGATGACATGGCGTCCCAGTGTTCCATAAAGAACTTCAAATCGTGACTCATCTGACCACAGAACAGTCTTCCATTTTGCCACACTCCATTTTAAATGACCCCTGGCCCAGTGCAAACGTCTGAGCTTGTGGAGCTTGCTTAGAAATGGCTTCCTCTTTGCACTGTAGAGTTTCAGCTGCAACGGCGGATGGCACGGTGGATTGTGTTCACTGACAATGCTTTCTGGAAGTATTCCTGAGCCCATTCTGTTATTTCCTTGACAGTGGCATTCCTGTTTGAGGTGCAGTGACGTTTAAGGGCCCGGAGATCACGAGCATCCAGTAGAGTTTTACGGCCTTGACCCTTACGCACAGCGATTGTTCCAGATTCTCTGAATCTTTTGATGATGTTATGCACGGTTGATGATGATAACTTAAAAGTCTTTGCTATTTTACGCTGGGTAACACCATTCTGGTATTGCTGCACTATCTTTCTGCGCAACAATGGTGGAATTGGTGATCCTCTTACCATCTTGGCTTCTGAGAGACACTGACACTCTGAGAAGCTCTTTTTATACCCAATCATGTTGTCAATTGACCTAATTAGTGTTAATTGGTCTTCCAGCTGTTCGTTATATGCTCAATTTCCTTTTTCCAGCCACTTATTGCTACTTGTCCCAACTTTTTTGGGATTTGTTGACACTGAAATTTTGAATCAACATATTTTTCCTTTAAAATGTTACATTTACTCAGATTAAACTTTTGATCTGTCATCTATGTTCTATTACGAATAAAATATTGACATTTGCCATCTCCACATCATTGCATTCAGTTTTTATTCACAATTTGTTTAGTGTCCCAACTTTTTTGGAATCCGGTTTGTAATTTGGAGGGTGCTTAAGTGGCCAGGTGGTCAAATCCTTATTGTGCAAATGTATGGAGCACCTAGTGAGCAGGGAACTCATGTCTTTTACAGCTGAGCATATGGACCCATGCAGTTTGCATCTAGGACTAACTGTATATACAAAAAAAACATACGGCATCTCCATCTTCTACATAAGCTAAGGCGCTTTAATGCTAGCAAATACACTCTGCAGTTGGTGTAGAGTTCACCTGGGACAACTTGTTCATGTCTCCTGTTGGCTTAGAAAAGCTTTTTAAAAGTTTTATGGCATTTTAAACTTGTGTTTTGTGTGTAGAGCCAGATGTAAAAGATGAGTCTCATGGAATGTTATGGACAATAGTTGCATTGATTGAAAGTTTTGTGCATCTCTTGTGTTTGACATTTGACTTTGTGGGAGTTTAAATGAAATGTTTTTGTTCTGGTTCTGCTCAGCCAGAAGAACCTTGTATGTGACTTCTGATCAGACCTGATGTGTTGAGTTGTTCTCCAGAACTTTGCCAACAATAATCTGTGATTTGGCTCCGCCCCAGAACCTTCCTGATCGTCAGTGTCGGTGCAGAAACTGGTGTTGCAGCCCGACTTCATCGTGTCCGGCGCCAGCAGGACCGACATCTGTCATGGAGTGCTGGGTGAGAACGACTGGGACGGGTCCGACCAGAAGAACCGGTTCCAGTAACTGAAGAACTCTCACACAATGAACACACATGCACTTTTTTAGAGCGCTGGGTCGTTCAGGAAGCAGCTGGGACAAACAAATAAACAAATACAAAGAAAAACAAACACGCGGACTTGTCCTGGATTATCTCCAGGTCGGAAACATCAGCTGAAACTGGGCTATCAACAATTCATCGGCTGACGTTTAGCTGCTTTACGCCTCAGAGTTGACAGATGTGAGACAATTTTGTTCAGTGAAACAAACATCATGTATGTCTGTCTCAGGTGAGTCACACCTGCCTGAGCTGGAACATTCCTCTCACCTGGCTGGGCGTGTCCAGGTTGTAAACACCAAGTGAACCTGCTGGCAGGCCAGTGGGCGGAGCCTGTCACTGTCATGACATCACACTCTGGTGTATCAAATTAAAAACAAGAGTAGCCAATCAGAGACCAGATGACCTCCTCAGCTAGGTTACCTGTAACGACCACCGAGCCACCAGGACAGACTCAAACCTAAGAAAATAATTTCCTGTCCAGACCTGAATCTGGACATTTATGTTCATTATACCAACCTTAGAAAGTTTTTGACTCAGTTCTAGATCCACCTGGGAGAGAATTTTGACCAGTTTTTGAATGAGTTCTAGACCCAACTGGCAGAGACTGGTTCTTTGAGTCAGTTAGACCCAACTGGCTGAGACTGGTTCTTTGAGTCAGTTCTAGACCCAACTGGGTGAGACTCTGGGTGAAATGTCAATGCTAGAACCTTCAGTTTATTTTATAGATATACTTTTTATACTACTATGCAAAAACTCAGGACAGTATTACACTTTTATTATTTCATTTTATGCTTATGTTCATTGGGTGTTTGGTGTTTCAGTGTTGGTGTAAATTTTCATACTTTTATACTATTATGAAAAAACTCAGGACAGTGTTACACTTTTACTATTTTATGCTTATGTTTATTAAATGTTTTAGTGTTTAGTGTTTAGATGGTTACTGTTGCACCGAGGGACTGAGAGAAACGCAATTTCGGTCCTGTGTATGTCCTGTACATATTGCAGTTCTGACAATAAAGTTGACTTTGACTCTAGACCAGTTATTTGAGTCAGTTCTTCTAGACCCAACTGGCTGAGACTAGACCAGTTCTTTGAGTCAGTTCTAGACCCAACTGGCAGAGACAGGTTCTTTGAGTCGGTTCTAGACCCAACTGGCAGAGACTGGTTCTTTGAGTCAGTTCTAGACCTAACTGGGTGAGACTGGTTATTTGAGTCAGTTCTAGACCTAACTGGGTGAGACTGGTTATTTGAGTCAGTTCTAGACCTAACTGGGTGAGACTGGTTATTTGAGTCAGTTCTAGACCCAACTGGGTGAGACTCTGGTCTCAACCAGTTCTTTGAGTCAGTTCTAGACCCAACTGGGTGAGACTCTAGACCAGTTCTTTGAGTCAGTTCTAGACCCATCTGGCAGAGACTGGTTCTTTGAGTCAGTTCTAGACCCAACTGGCAGAGACTAGACCAGTTATTTGAGTCAGTTCTAGACCCAACTGGGTGAGACTTTAGACCAGTTCTTTGAGTCAGTTTTAGACCCAACTGGCAGAGACTGGTTCTTTGAGTCAGTTCTAGACCCAACTGGCAGAGACTGGTTCTTTGAGTCAGTTCTAGACCCAACTGGGTGAGACTCTAGACCAGTTATTTGAGTCAGTTCTAGACCCAACTGGGTGAGACTCTAGACCAGTTATTTGAGTCAGTTCTAGACCCAACTGGGTGAGACTCTAGACCAGTTATTTGAGTCAGTTCTAGACCCAACTGGGTGAGACTCTAGACCAGTTATTTGAGTCAGTTCTTCTAGACCCAACTGGCTGAGACTAGACCAGTTATTTGAGTCAGTTCTAGACTCAACTGGGTGAGACTCTAGACCAGTTTTTTCAGTCAGTTCTAGACCCAACTGGCTGAGAATCTTGACCGGTTCTTTGATTAAATTCTAGACCCAATGTCTGAATTCTCAGTCCTGTCTTTGGTATTATGGTGATACGGGCATGTTTCCAAGATGATGTTGCTCTGCCCCTAACTTGTGATTAAAGCAAGATTTTATTAAAACTGTAGTATGCAAGTCTTAAGCACTTGTGCCATTCAGATGGACAACCATATGGAGCTGGCATTTTGTTGCTCTTCAGGTTTGATATGGTTTTATTGATTCCATCCTCTGTTATCAGTTGTGTCAGTGTTTTATTTTGTTCTGTACCTGTAGAAGGCACATCTAGGGAATCAAAGGAATAGTCTACAAGTGTTAAATCTGCAGCTGGGGGCTGGGCAGTGGTGGGCACGCTTCTGCTAAGAGCAGAACTAACTTTCCGTTTAGCATTTTTGCTAACTTTAAAAACTTTTAGCAGAATTAGCTTCCACTAAATTTAAATCTGGTAAATTCAAGTCCACTTATTATCTGCGCTAAAAGTATACAGGAGAATTGGAGAATTGGTTACAGAGTGATGCTGTGCTAGAGCGAAGTAAAGCTAGCGCCACCCGGTGACATCGAAACACCCCCAGTGTTTTCCCCATCATATCTACCACAGACAGTCTCTGACTCATGGTGTCAGTTTACAGCCAATAACAGAGGCTTTAACAGAAATGAAGCCAAACCAGACCAGGAAAATAACATGAAAAATGCATTTCCACACTCAGAAACATTGTAAAATGTCATACTCAGCATGCTTAGAAATGCTCACACTGTCCCTGGGACGTGACTCTCACACACTTCACACATCTTTACCTCAATACAGTACAGATTTATTACGGAGAGAATTTTGATGATGACACACAAAAACTTTGTAGTTAGTGTATATCCACAAAGAGTATCACCAAAGTGAGTTAATTCATTAACGTAAATGACTCGAGGGAGACAACACATCTGTCGTCTGCATTTGATATCATCCAGTCAGATTTGTTCTGTCTCAAACTGGTGCTAAATGTTGATAAAAACAAAGATGTTTTCAAACAGGAAGTTGGCACCAGCAGTCCTTCCTTCTATCTTATCTACAAATGGTGTTCCTATCGAGTTTGTTGATTCTTAAATACTTGGGAATTTTGCTCAACGCACATCTCTCTTCTAAGCCTCGTGTCGAAAATTTGGTAAAGATATTTAAGTAAAATTTAGTTTTTTTTTTTTTTTTCAGAAATGGATCCTGAATGCTGGGAAGTGCCTTGTATGTGCTATCCTTGCCTCCATCGACTATGGTGACATTATTTACAGTACATGAAGGCGCCTACAAACACGTTGCAGACGTTGGACACTGTCTATCATGGTGCACTAATTCATAATTGGCTTTAACTACCGTACCCATCACTGAACTCTGTATTCACTGGTTAACTGGTCTTCATTAACTTCACACACACTGGTATTTTCATCTTTAAATCACTTGTCTGTTACCTTCATACATCTCCTCCTATATGTCACTTTGTCAGTGCAGCTACAGCGTGCGCTCCCATCAGTGCGGACCAAATTTGGCAAAAGGGCTTTTTTTTTCTTACTCCGCTCCTGTAACCTGGAACACCTTGCAAAAAGATCTGAAGCTCGATCTCGACCATGACCTGCTTAATAGATTTTAAACTACTGTTGAATTCAATGCAAAAATCAATGCAGACTTGCAATTTTATAATGTAGCATGTTTTTCTGTTTTATATACTTTTCATTTTATATGCTTTTATATATTTATTGTTGTGTGTACCTCATTTGTTTAAAACAGGACTTTCTTGTAAATGAGTTCAATTGACTCAATGAGACTAACCTGTATAAAGGTTGAACTAAAAAAACAAAACACATTGAATGCATCACTCTGCTTCTGCTTCTTTGGTTCTGATGGACCGGATTAATTTATGAAAGCTCACCGCTGAAAGGGACATGGACACTTTTGTGATGTATGACGTTTTGAGTTTTTGAGTCACGTCATCACATTACAGTGCGTAGTGTCAGCATGGGGTCCCTCAACCAGTTGAGAGGGGAAGAGTGCCCTCTAGTGGTTTACAGAACTCTGTTTTTAGAGAACTCTGATTTAGATCAGTGGTTCTCAAACTGGGGTACCACCGTCCTATTGCGAGCCAGTGCTTGGGGGGTCTACCCCCGAAAAATAAAAATAAAACAAAATTATTTTTTTCAGGCACGTAGATGTTTAACAAATACACCAGACACTTTGTCTTTAGGTCCACCTGAATGTCTCTAACTGGACTTTTTGTCTCCTGCTGTGGCTCAACACGACCATGCTCTGCAGAACCAGGTCCTTTTTTTTTCCCTTCTTTTCATTAAACCTTTATTTAAACAGGTTAGTCCCACTGAGCCGGACTCGTTTACAAGAGAGACCTGAAGGTCCTAGTTCTGGTTGGACCAGTAGGAAGAGAATAAACTGGATCCTTTGTTAGCTTGATTTATTTACTCTTTAACAATAAATAATCTGAACCTGATCTGTTTTATTTCTTTTAAAATAAAGAAATATGTATTAAAAACAAAAAGTCACATGATTCTGCTGACCGACAAGACAGACTTCAGCTGTGGGCGGAGTCACTGTCACATAATCGCTCTGTTCTTTGGTGAGCAAAGTCTTCCGCCCACCTGAGGGCCTCGATGATGTCACCGCTGCTTCCTGTTCCCTTGGCGACGAGCGATGTGCCCCCGGCACTCCCCCCGAGGTGGCGACACACAGCCACCGCCCAATCAGAGGCAGCGAGGGCCAGCGAGTCCTGCAGAGATGGGAGGCAGCGAATTAAAATGCTCCAAAAGGTGGCAATGACCCCACCCCCTGTGATGTCACTAACTTTACCTTGGGAACCTGACAGGCACAAAGGATTTTCCCAGAATGCCTCTGGGGGGCAAGCAGCATCACATGACTGAGAGGAGAGGCGGAGCTCAACTGATTGACGGTCTTCATCAGAACCTGAAACAGAACCGGTCACGTGACCTCAGGTGTGCCGCAAGTCCCGAATCAACATGCAGACCCGGCTCCACCCACCGTCAAGGACCCGGTATCCACAGAGTCCACCAGCACCCCCTTCCTGCCATTCTTCTCCAGCAGAACCTGAGCGCTCTGTGCAGCCTGAGCAAAGCATGATGGGAAAACTGTCAGAACAGCAGCCTGTTGTCTCAGGTGAGGCGATCAGGTGTGCTCTCACCTCTCTGGCCTCCAGTTTCCTGACGAGCGTGTTGGTGGTCCTCAGTAGTCTTTGGAGGCGGCCCTGCAGTTCCCTGCGCTGCCATTGAGGCATGGCGCAGTTATCCACAACCTGCCAGACACAGCCCAGGGCCAAACAACACGTCAACTCCTTCGTTCATCTACTGGCTGGTGCATCCATAGATATATACACTAGATAAGCTGAGGAGGAGTCAGCGGCGTCGTCAAGCGGCGGCCATCTTGCCACAGACAGCAACATTAGCTGCAGCTGTGGAAACCGTATGGAGGTGAGGGATTTATACAAACAAAAATACACTTAACTCGCTGTAATCTTGACGGATTTACAAACGGTTTATGTTTTTAAAAACGTTATTAACGTGGCTATGATTTCTTTGGTAATCAGACAGCAGTTTCGTCTTTTTTAAAAGGTTTTATTCGTGTTTTGGGTGTCACACTCATCGAGAATCTAGAATTTAAATTCTGTTTTTATTACACCAATAACTATTTTAAAACAAACTAATCTTTTGTCTAAATGACTGTCTTGATCATGACTGTATTTATTAGCAGACTATTAACCAGAGCCTTTGATTAAGGGCTAGCTAGTATTCCAAACATTTCCCCAGCATTCTTAGATCACTAGGAGCTCTTTGTTTTTAACTGAACTAAAGCTGCACATGATTTCCAAGCGGTTTGTTTGGTATGTTCAAAACTAATTACTGCTTTGTGTTTTACAGAAATACTCTTTGACAAGATGCCTGACTTTTGTGCAGCCTATGGATGCTCCAATAGACGTAACATCAAAACAAGAAACCGTGGGATCACATTTCACCTGTAAGACTCTGTGACAGTATTATTACTTTAATTAGAATAATCATAGTTATATTTTGGATCAGTGCACATTACACGTCACGCTACACACAAAAAATGTGAGATAATATTATTGACATAATATTATACATAATATATATTTACATAATAATGACATAATATATACAGTATTTACAGCACTTTGGTTGACCTTGTTGTTGTTTTAAGTGCTCTAATGCTATCTCCTCAGTTGTTCTCACCTCTCTGCATGGAGTTCATAATATGCTCTTTTCTGTCTGCATCACGTTCATAAGATGCTCTTTTCTGGTGATGGTACTTCTTATCTTATCAGGGTGTTTTGCTACAATATATTTGCTGTATTAAAATATGTCTCTGTTCCTGCTCTTGTGTTTAGTCACCGCCACCCCTAAAAAAAGTAAATGTTAAGATCCTAAACTCATTCTTTCTTGGGACCTCTTTGTAATTATACAATATTTGCTTTATTTGATTAAGATTCCTCTCTATCCTGGGATTTATCATCAATATTGACACATTGATGTCAATGGTTCCTGTGCTGCTTGATGAGCAGCGATATATCCTGACCTACAGGTTCAGCCAGGACCACTTGGAGCTTCTCTTTAACTCCATCAGAGCATCTGGTACAATTCATAATTATTTTTTAACACAACACTAAGTGACCGGAACTGTCAGCAACTGTATTGTTTTCAATTTGTTGATCCATGTTTTCTTTTTTTTTTTAGGAAAATACATTTGGTTTGTTTATTTGTTTGAAAAATCGGTGAATATGTAATATACTGTTATATATCTTGTGTCTATTTTAAGGTGGATGGAATAACAACCCTAGTGCCAGCCAGTTCAAGAACATTTTCAGAAAGCTGATGGCCCGGTGTGGTGTTAAACCAAGCATAAAAGGCAATGTGACCGCACAGGATGAGACAGAGTCCCTACCAGTTGAACCAATGTCCTCTGCTGACCAGTTCTACCACATTGACACATCAACAAACCTGTCAGCTGTAGACGGATGCCCAATGTGCCTTACTGCATATGCCACTTTTGCCTCTATAACAACATGAACTACTACCTCATACATATACTGTGTACATTAACTCATATGCTGCTTTGCCACTTTGCAAATGTCAATGCTAGAACCTTTAGTTTATTTTATAGTTATACTGTACTTTTATACTTTTTTACTTTTTATACTACAGTAGTATGCAAAAACTCAGGACAGTATTATGTTCATTAAATGTTTAGTGTTTTAGTTTTAGAGTTGGTGTAAATTTTCATACTCATTTACCACTATGCAAAAACTCAGGACAGTGTTACAGTTTTACTATTTTATGCTTATGTTTATTATTATATGTTTCAGTGTTTTAATGTTTAAATAGTTACTGTTGCACCGAGGGACTGAGAGTCTTGTCACACTATCAGATGTTTATTTCTGTTTGTTTGTTTGTTTATTTATATCTCCCGATTATTAAATCTTTTCATGTATCTAAAAAAAATAAACTACACATATTGACCAAGGTTTGTGTAATAATGTATTTAATATTACATAATATTTGCATGTGTAGGGAAAAAATTGGCATAAATTATTTTCATACCACTAATAATAATGCTATTTATGATGAAATAGTATTAAATATTTATTAGCATTGTAACATATGTCAGTTAATTTCACTGGAAATAAACATGTATTTATAAATGGATGTAAATATAATCTTATTGTGTATATTGCTAGTGCAATACAGTGTCTATATAACGTTATTTTCATGTGAACGTCCATCTTAAGTACACCATATTATAACAACATCTCTCACATTTATAACAAACCAAACCGTTTTAAAATCGGTTGAAAATTAAGCAAGTTATGGTTATTTTAATAGTAAATGCCCCATTCACATTCATGTTAAGAGTGGGCGTTCTGTCTGTGGCAAGATGGCCGCCGTCTGACGATGTCGGTCTCCATTGGCCAACAGCGGGGATGTCTTATCTAGTGTATATATTATCTATGGGTGCATCAATCCACTTACATCAGACAGGATGCTTGTCTCCTTGGAGAGTCGATGGGCGGAGTCAGAACTGGATGGGGCGGAGCCTGAAGCTCTGGCTGACAGAGATTCTACTTGCTGAGACAAATTGAGTCCCGTTTCCCGGGCCTGAGGACACATGGGAGTTTTCAGGTCCACCTCAAGGTCCACCTGGATGATGTCAGAGATTCTAATCATGTGACCAAAGAAGAACTGACCCGAACTGCGTCGCGTCCTGTCACGGCCACGAGCCGACTGACCCCCTTCACCTGCTGCTTCTCTGAGATGATCACAAAGTCCTCGATAGACCCGGTCTGCAGCAGGTGTCTGAGGACACACACACACACACACCTGAGGACACACACACACACCCGAGGACACACACACTCCTGAGGACACACACACACCTGAGGACACATACAGCATAAACAAGGACACACACACCTGAGGACACACACACCTGAGGACACACACACCTGAGTACACACATATACACACACCTGAGTACACACATATACACACACCTGAGGACACACACATACACACACCTGAGGACATACACACCTGAGGACACACACACACACACACGCGCGCACACACACACACACACACACACACACACACAGGTCTGGACAGGTACGTGTGTGTGGTGGGGGGGTTGGTCTCACGTTCCACAGCAGAGCTCCACAGATGTCTCCGTGTCTGTCCCAGCATTTGTCCCAGTGTCCAGCAGTTCTGAGACTGGAACCTGCAGTGAGACCACCCGAACCGGATCTGGGTACACCTGCAGAGACGGGACAAGCGGGATCATCAGAACACCTGGATCATCAGAACACCTGGATCATCAGAACACCTGGATGTGAAACCAGGAGTCGGCCGGTCTGGTCTCACCTCGTCCACCGTCCTCAGTCCTCTGATGGTTTTGGCCACCTGCAGAGGGACTTCCTGGCTGTGGACCCTCTGATCGGCTGAGATGATGTCGTTGACACACCTCTCTACCTGCTGCAGCTGGGAGGGGCTCAGAGAACCCTGAGGAGGACCCACAAGACGCATCAAAACCACAGAACATCCGCAGGTCCATTAGTTTCTCAGCTGGGTAACGGGGCAGCACCTTGATGCTGCAGTTAAAGCGCAGGCGGTCGGCCGACACGTGGGAACCTCTCTGATGAACTGCTGGACCCAGAACTTTCCTCAGAGCGAAGTTCAGGATGTGGGTCGCCGTGTGTTTGAACATACAGGCCAGCCTGTGGGCCTGAGGCCGGACAAGGTGGACAGAACCGGGACAGTTAAATACAGCAGGACGGGCCTCTTGGTTCTGTCTGGTTTTGGTTCGGGGTTCTTGGTCTCGCTGATCTTTACCTGGTCCAGGTGCAGCTGAATCTGGTCTCCGGTCTTCAGGCTGTCGACTGCAGTCACCTGATGGACCACGTACCCACCGACCCGCTCCACGGCCTCCACAGGGAATAGAACATCCTGGAACACACAGGACAGACGGTCTGTTTCCCATCATGCACCTCGGTTGAGAGCGATCGGCTCACCTGCAGGCGGTTGCAGGTGAAGTAGCCCCGGTCAGGTGACTGCCCCCCCTGCTCAGCGTAGAAGCAGGTCTGATCCAGAACCACTCCACAGGACTGACCCTCACGGACCTCTGGAACCAAAGTCTGACCGTCATACAGGGCCAGGACCGTCGCTCGGCATTCTGGGAACACTGGGAGAAAAACGGGTTCTGTGACAGGTGCGGACCGACAACGGGCAGCTGTTACTTGTGCAGGTGGGAGAGTACCGTATCGCCCCTCCCCCTCCAGGCCGTACTCGTACTTCAGGCTGTCGTCGGTGTGAGGAACGCCCAAACGCTGCAGCTTCGCCAGGCTGAGGACGTCCAGCGTCAACCGGGACGGGACGCTTGCCTGCTGCTCTGATGCCACCTGAGACAGATGTGTGACATCATCAGTGACATCACACTATGTAACCTGAGTAAAAGACCCCCCATCTCCTCCACAATAAGAGACTTTGGTCTCCTTCAAAATAAAACATGGGAGTTTGGGTCCCAGACAGTAATTCTGTAAAGCTCCACCTAGAGCTGGGCCATATCATATCGTTCCCGGTAATAACCGGTAAAAAAAAGCTTGCCCGGGCAAAAAAGTTATATCATGATATGCTAATTTCATGAAGTAATACGTCGGGGCGCCCCGCTCCCTTAACAACCGCGCGCTTCAAAGACCAAACCGAACTGCGCACCCCACCCCTCCACCAGTCTGCGTGCAATACTAGCTAGCTAAAATGCTAAAAACAAACAACGCGCGTCTCAGCTTCTCTCCTCCCTGCTCTAAACTGGAGGTACAGACAGCTCGTCTCTCTCCCCCACGCCCCACTCTGAGCTGCGTGTGCAGGCTGCATCTCTCCCTCGCTCTAAACTGTTGGTACAAAAATGTGCAGCTCAGCTGTCTCTTAAGTTCTACAGTCGGTCCACGGACCAAGAGACAGGTGATCAGAGACAGATCAGTCAGAAAATGAATAATTCCTGCATGAATAGATGAAGCTGAAACTCAAACAAGCTTCAGGGTCAGCTGGTCACCTTGTTACAAGTTCTGGAAGTTATAGCTCATTTAAAGGCAACATATATTTTGTTGTAGGTTACATTTATGCTCAACAGATCTTAAGCTTCATTTTATTTAGTTGTTTTAGGAAACTACACACGCACTTTAGTTTTTGTGGTGGAGATTTTGTTGATCTATATTTTGTGCAGACTTTTTCAATCTAAATAACAGATCATTTGTATTTTTTTTTATACTTGGAGACTGAATACTTTACTAAATAAAGTAATTTCAGTAAAATTACCCCTTGTTGTTTTTTAAAATTTTATATAATACTGCAAAGCAACATGTTAAGTTAATTTTGTCAAATAAATAAATGTGATTTTTTTTTGTTGTTATATCACGAAATTTATCGTTATCGTGATAATGCTCTGAAATATCACAATATAATTTTTGAGCCATATCGCCCACCCCTAGTTCCACCTTCTGGTGTTCTGTGATCAGTCGGTCCAGCTCCTGACGATCCACTTGGACACCTCGCTCCTCCAACATCAGGTCCACCAGGTCCAGAGGAAAACCCAGATCCCGGTACAAAGACCAGACCACCGAGGCTGAAAAAACCAACAGGACAGTTGGTCGCGGACAACAAAGACCAGAATCCAGCCCCAGACCCCACTGACCAGGGAACAGCTGAACTCTGTAGTCCTCCTTGCTGAGGGTCCTCTGAATCAGCCGGCTGCCCTTCTGCAGAGACGACAGGAAGTGGACTTCGTTCTCGTTGATGATGTCCATGATCTGAAAGGTAGGAACCCCATTATGACGACTTCCTGTTACATCATCCAGCTGCTGCACATGTGGACAAGTTGCTGACTGAGAGCGGAACCAGATCACTCACCCGATCTGTCTCGGTGATCAGCTCTGGATACACGTCCCCCTGCCAGCAGAGAAGAGGGATGACCAGTTGGTTAACCAAGCGACCAAACTACTAACCAGCTGACCAACCAAGCAACCAGTACCCCCCCCCCCACACACACACACCTTTTACCTATTCCTTAGCTCTATGATTGTGGTGTGGTTAGACCATTATACAGCTAGTCCTCGGGTTACGATGGTCTCGACTCTCGAGTTACGACGTTTCGTGGTTACGACGCATCTCCCATTTACTATGAAAAGCCTTATTTTGAGTTACGCAGTTTTACGTCATAAACATTGTGACGCAGCGGCGCAATATAGTATTGAACTGTACGCGGTGCAGCGGTGGATGAATACTGCACTGTACTGTGAATGCGGTTTTATGTCATAAACGGAATGCGGAATACGGCGGATGGACCGGTTTTACGTCGTAAACGTAGCGGCGGAGGAATACTGCACTGTATTGTGAACGCGGTTTTACGTCGTAAACGGAATGCGGCGGATGGACCGGTTTTACGTCGTAAACGTAAAGCAGCGGCGGAAAATATTGTACTTTACGCGGTGCAGCGGCAGAGGAATACTGTACTGTACTGTGAACGCGGTTTTACGCAAACGGAAAACGGAATACGGCGGATGGACCGAGGAGAACGGCGTCAACAGCATCCTAGTAGGCCATTAACTCTTTTTTTCCCTTTATTATGGCTCCCAAACGTACCGGTATGTGTTTTTTGATAATTATGTAGGGTACTGTGTTAGGATAGGCTAAGTGCTTGGTAATACAGTACTGTACAGGTAGTCCCCGACTTACGAGCGAGTTCCGTTACTACGAGGCTCTCGTAAGATGAAAATCTCGTACGTCGGAACACGAAACACGTGTTCTCGTAAGTCCGGATTTTCGGCCGTAAGTCGGAAAATTTTTGCTAGCGCTACTACGAACACTCGTTTTTCATCACAAATGTTCATACTAGTTCATGAACATGCTCAGAAACTTGTTTCCAAATGGTTAGCTAACACACTTTCATCTAAAAACACATAAAAGTGCTGTATTTTTTGTATGTTCTTTACAAATTTACTGCTCGTTCGCCAGCTCGTAAGTCCGGAACCTCGTATGTAAGAGCACTCGTAAGTCGGGGACTACCTGTACATGTATATGGTGCAGTATGTACGTACCGGTATATTCCGACTTACGTTGAAAATCGGTTTACGACGCTGCGTAGGAACGGATCTACGTTGTAAGTCGAGGACTACCTGTACATCTATTCTGGTTTAGATTCAGATCAATGAACTGGTGGAACATGAAGCTCCTCCTCTTTACTCCCAGTTCTGAGGCATTATGGGAAATGTATTTTACCAGAGTGCGAGTCACGGTAGGCACCAGGCTGGCCAGTGCTCCCTGCGGGGCCTTCAGGACCTCGATACAGAACCGAACAGCCCGCCTCAAAATCCTCCTCAGCACCAGTCTGACAACAAACAAACAAACAAACAAAACGTTAACGAATGACATCACAGAACTGACAGCTGATCGGACGGAGACTCACTCGGCTCCGGACATCCCAGGATAGACTCCGTCAGCGATGCAGACTGATAAAGTTCTGATGTGGTCTGCCACAACTCTGTAGGCCAGGTCCACCTGTCCCTCATTCGTTGTCTCCATCCTGCCGGCGTAAGGTCCAACTCCGGACCTCTGAGGACACAGCACACACGTTACCATGGAGACGGGCATATCACCTAGACCGTGGACCTGTACGGACCTGGTGTATGGCGTCGAGCAGTGGCAGGAACAGGTCTGTGTTGTAATTGGACCGCTGGCCTTGCAGGACGCCCACCAGGCGCTCTAGTCCCATCCCAGTATCAACGCTGAACTGGGGCAGCAGACAAAGACTCTGGTCCACCTCCCTGCAACATACCGACAGCTAAGCCCAGTGGACCCTCAACACCGAGACTCATGTAGTCTGAACTGGTCTTGTGGTCTATAAAAGCTCTAGGTGTGAACACTGACCTGTTGTACTGGATAAAGACCAGGTTCCAGACCTCCACCACATCCGGACAGTCTGCGTTGACGAGACTTCTGGCGTCCCGTCCTCCCACGTGGTCATAGTGGATCTCGGTGCAGGGACCACAGGGACCTGTGTCTCCCATCTCCCAAAAGTTGTCCTTCAGTCCAAAGGGCAGGACTCGAGCAGGAGGAACCCTGGGGAGGACAGACCCGGTCAGCACAGTCAGAACCAGAAGCTGAAGTGTGGCTGCAGTCAGAACTGAACTGACCTCAGGTCCAGCCAGATTTGTCGGGTCTCCTCGTCTGCTGGTAGTCCGGAGGCGGCGTCTCCGCCAAAGTAGGAGACATACAGTCTGTCCGCAGGTATCCCATAATGCTCAGTGAGGAGACTCCACGCCATCCCACACGCCTCCTCCTGATTATACACATTTACAGAGTGAGGCTCCGTCCCCTCTAACAGGAAGTGTCCATATTTGAAAGAGCTCCTCCCACCTTGAAGTAGTCTCCAAAGGACCAGTTTCCAAGCATCTCGAAGAAGGTGTGGTGGTACCCGTCCCGGCCCACGTCCTGCAGGTCGTTGTGTTTCCCGCCGGCTCGGACGCACTTCTGACTGTTAACCACTCGACGGTACCGGGCCATCTCGCTGCGGGGGTCTGCGGTTCCCAGGAAGACGGGCTTGAACTGAAACCGGGACAGACGGAACACAAACAAATCCTGGACATTAAATCCTGGCTGATTTTAGTCAGGTTCTTTAAGCAAACTGAAATTATACCACAAATGGTGTACCGCAAGGCTCAGTCTTAGGACCAACCCTCTTTACAATCTACATAGGTAATGTAGGTTAGAGCATCCCTGATGCATCCTTACACTTCTATGCTGATGACACAGTTGTTTACTGTCGAGCTAAAGCCTTTCCAGTTTTTGCAATCCACTTTTGACATCATCCAGTCAGATTTGTTCCATCTCAAACTTGTACTAAATGCTGATAAAACAAAAGGGATGTTTTTTTCAAGTAGGAAGTCGGTCCCAGCAGTTCTTCCTCTGATTTTATCCTCAAATGGTGTCCCTATTGAGTTTGTTGACTCATATAAATATCTGGGTATCCTGGTCGATTCACATCTCTCTTTTAAACTCCACGTGGAAAACCTAGTGAAGAAACTGAAAGTTAAACTGGGTTTCTTTTTCAGAAACAGATCATGTCTAACACTGAATGCTAGGAAACGCCTTGTATCTGTGACTTTCCTTCCCTCCATTGATTACGGTGACATTCTCTACATGAATGCTCCTACAAGCACCCTGCGGATGTTGGATGTTGTCTATCATGGTGCACTAAGATTCATAACTGGTTGTGATTATCGTACCCACCACTGCACCCTGTATTCACTGGTTAACTGGACATCATTAACCTCACGCAGACTCTTCCACTGGTACATTTTCATCTTTAAATCACTTCTTGGTCTGCTGCCTTCATACATCTCCTCCTACATGTCTTTGCGTGAGTGCAGCTACAGCGTGCACTCTCAGGACATGATTACCTGCAGTGTTCCGTCAGTGAGGACTGAACTTGGCAAAAGGGCCTTCTCCTACTCTGCTCCTGCTTCATGGAATATCTTACAAAAAGATCTGAAGCTCTCGACCTTGACCTCTCTAAATGGCTTTAAGAATCTGTTGGAATCCTGGCAAAAACCAATGCAGACATGTTCCTGTTTTTGATTTTCTACATCTGCCTTATAATATGTCTGTTTTGCTACTTTGATATCTTTGTTTTAACTTGTTTAAAAAAATGTAATCTGTATTTCTCTCTTATGTTTGTCTATTGTTGATTGTTTAAGGAAATTCTACTGTTGCTGTTCATCATTTTTTAGTTTGTAGACAGGTCTTTCTTGTAAATGAGTCCTCGAGGCTCAATGAGATTAACCTGACTACTGTAAATAAAGGTTGAATAAATAGAGCGAGATCCTTTGGGTCGTCACCCACCGGGTCCAGATGTTCTGTTGATGATTTCTGTCATCAACAAGTCATGGTCCAAATAAATCTGTTGACAAAACGTTCTTAAAAATTGATTTCTGACAGAAACAAAAGGACAGCTGGAGAACAAACTGTCGTCGTCCCCGTTTGTCTCCAGGTTTGGATTTATTGCGGACATGAGTCCTGGTTCTGGTAGAACCCCCTCCTGAAAGGTCAACCCACTCGGCTCGGCTGATGGGTTGTTAAAATTATTCTGTAGGTTCTGGACTGCAGAGCCTCAACTGGGCCCAGGTCTCTGTGGTCACACTTTCAGAACCAGACATGAGATGCTCATGTCTGAAGGTGTTTGGGTCATGAACCCACCAGAACCAGGACCCTCATCACAAGGGTCACCAGTGTAGGAGGTGGTGAAGAGACGACACAGGAGACGGGATATAGTTCTTCACTTTTAATCAACTCCTACTAAACTGGCGGGAAAACCACCCAACACCGCCTTATATACCAACACAACATCCGGTCCTCTGGACCTTTCACAATAAAAGCATCCTGTAACACATTCGGTCCACTGGGTGTGAGTAGAGCCCCCTAGTGGTCCACCACACCCTCACATTAAAAAAACTGACACAGAAACCCATTTGGACAGAACCTCCCGGGTCCTCAGACCACAGGTGACCGCAGGTGAGCCGATGTTCACTGAATGTGACCTTTGACCTTTATAGTCCTGGTCCGTCCCGGTTTTGGTTCGACCCCGATGTAGCACGGTTTGAATCAAAGATTTATTCAACAACTATTCATTTTTACGTTGTTTGATGTTTCCCAGGTTCTGATTGGACCGGGTTCCTCTGGCAGCTACATCAGATGAGACTTTTATTTTGAAAATATTTGATCTAGATTAAACCACTCTTATTTGAAAAGGTTATCCTGGATCGGACCGGAGCCCTTATAGACCCAGACTGACCTGGTTCATGCCGGCGTTGACAAACAGCAGACTCGGGTCTCCTCTGGGCCGGACGGGAGACGACGGAACCAGCATGTGTCCGTGTTTATCCTGGAAGAAGTCCACGAAGGTCGACCGGACCTGAGCGGCGGGAAGCGGCGGAGGAAGGCCGCTGAAGGAGCGCCCTGAGGCCGCAGAGGGAGGCCGGAGCCTCCGGGGGAGCAGTCGGAGCATCTGGAGGATCACAATCTGAGCGAGCTGGACCGGAGCGGAACCATGGTGACCACAGATAATATATATACAGTGTATATGTGTATATATATCTATGATGGTGACTGCCTTTGCTACAAACTTCAAATCTGCGCATGCGCACTGTGTCAAGTAGCCCAGTTCTTCTTCTACTTCAACCGATAGCAGAACAAGATGTGCACCTCCACCTGGAGGACTGAGGAGTTACTGCAGCTGAGCAAAGGACTGAGAAATACTGTACATTCACAGAAGTAAGAATAATAAAAATACAGTAATACACTAAATGACTAAAATAATAAAAACACAATTGTTGGATGTTACAACTTTTTATACCCTTATATATCTTACTGATTATGCATTTTATACAATGTTTATGTTTATGTTTATTAAATTTGTTCATTTTTTTTTACAAAAGAAACAATACAAGACAATCCCATAAATGATAATGTACAAAATATAAAAAAATGAAAGGTAGCAGAAAGAAGAATAAATCTTATTATATCTGCCCCTTTTTTCCAACAATCAGATTAAACAATAATAATCTTCAACCAACAGTACAAAATGACTAACTCTTTCTAATTTTCTAACTAATACAATACACATTACGCTATTTCATATATATATTTTTAACACATTCGTTTTGATCATTTTCTTAAATGTAAACATTGACTTGGCATTTTTAACTACATTCTCCAAGCCATTCCATAATCTAATTCCCTGGATTGAGGTAGAACGTCCCTTCAAACTAGTTCTGAATTGTGGTTTTACAAACATCTCTGTCCCCTTAAGATTATAACAACTTTGTCTTTTAACAAAATGCATTTGGATATTTAAAGGTAATGCATTATTTTGAGCCCTATACATAACTGATAAAATATTATAGTCTACCAAATCATGGAACTTCAATAACTTCAGTTGATAAAATAATGTACTTGATGGATGACGGTAATGTTTTCTAGTGATAATTCTTACAGCTCTTTTCTGTAATACAAAAATAGGCTTTGTGATTGTTTTACATGCATTCCCCCAAACATCAATACAATAGATTAAGTGTGGAACAATGATTGTGTTATACAACAAATACAGAGCTTTATCATTCAATAGGTCTCTGACTTTGTACAGTACTGCAATCGATTTAGCTATTTTTATTCTTACAGAATTTATGTGTTGTTTCCATGTCAGTTTGTCATCAATGATAACACCCAAAAACTTCACCTCACTCACTCTACAAATCTCAACACCCTCAATTTTGAGTGGAACATCAACAGTTTTCTTTTTATTACTGAATACTGTATCATGTAATTCAATGTAATATCAATGTGTGTGCATATCTTCATTTATTCTATTTACAGGCCTGTATTCATTTTAGAGTGTTCACTAATTACTTTATGTTTTACATATACAGTAATCTCACATTTACTAATGATAAGCTTACAAGTTCACAATTGATATAATTACAAGCTAATCAAACATTCTAAGTGAAGCCAGACACAGGTACGCTACTTTCGACTCTCAGTGAGGGAAGAGTCCTCCTCTTTCTCTGAGCAGAGCAGAGCTGAGCACATGCTGCAGCTCGACAAAAGGCCCACACAATTGATTAACATAAATAAAGTTAAATCACAACACATATATACTTTATACTTAATACAAATTGACTAATTACAGTAGTCTTTCATAGTTCTCACACTAATGATTAGACACAAATAAGAGTGTGTTAACACTTTTTAATGTAGACCATTAGAGCCAAAGTGAACAGTTGATAGTATGTGCTTCTCTGCTTAAAACAACCTTCATAAATCATCCGTTATCCAAAGGAATGCAGCCAAGTCTGCGGCCTTCAGGTTACCATAATAACAGGATCTGCACATGAATGGCTGACACACGACACGATGTCACTCACATATAAAGTGAGAGTTGCGACACTTCCATAGAGATCCGTTGTAAGAATGGACTCTCTATATATACGGCTCTGATGAGGGCCAATGTCACTCAACATCTAAACCAATTGAAAGTCGGTCCGCCTCAGAGGGGGTGGGACTTGACAAACTATAAATAATGGAGGCGAAGAATAATTTGTTGAACAAACTTCCAGGTGGACATCATAAAGGTTCGCTTTGTTTGCTCCTCAAAATGCATTCTGATTATGTAAATCTGCATACCGTACTTTAACTTCTGCTCAATTAAATATTTTATACTAAGGTGAAGACTCCTGGAATTATGTGCTTGGATCATTTTGAACACCGCCAAATCCTTCACAATGAAGATAAAAACAACTCGCACTGGATCTAAAGCCAGGGAATAAAAGTGTGTTTTCAAACGGGACTTAAAAACAGAGAGAGAGGGAGCCTGCCTGACATGCTGTGGTAACTCAACCACACAACTCTCTGCGAATTGCCACCTAAACAGATTGGCAGATTGGTTCTAGGTGACAGGCCAGACAACGAGCGTTTCAGAAAACTTATATGGACAGGAAATAACAAGGAGGTCAGTGTCCCTTGCCCAGTCATGGGATAACAGGCCCCAATCCTGTAGCCAGACCTGCGGGGAGGGGCTCATCGGTGAGCACCTGGTGACCGGGGCTCTACCCATGTGGCTCGTTCGTGCTAAGACTGAACGAGCAACATGGGATTGCCTTCCTGTGAGCTCACCAACTGCAGGAGGGGCCATATGAGTCGGGTGTATGACACCATGTGCCGTGGCCAAAGGCGGCAGCCTTGACACTCTGACCCTGTCTTACCAAAGCTGGCCTTGGAACGTGAAATGTAACCACTCTGGTGGGGAAGGAGCCTGAGCTTGTGTATGGGGTTGATATAGTGGGACTCAGGATTCCATCTCTGCTATTTACAAATGATGTGGTCCTGTTGGCGTTATCGTACCATGATCTTCAACTGTCATTGGGGCGATTCGCGGCTGAATGTCAACCAGCTGGGATGAGAATCAGCACCTCCAAATCTGAGGCCATGGCCCTCAGTTGGACAATGGTCGACTGCTCTCTTCGGGTCTAGGGTGAGGTTCTGCCTCAAGTGGAGGAGTTCAAATATCTCTGGGTTTTGTTCACAAGTGAGGGAAAATTGGAGAGTAAGATTGTCAGATGGATTGGTGCAACGTCTGCGTGTTGTGGACTCTGTGGACGGACGCCGTCTGTTGTGGTAAAGAGGGAGCTGAGTTGTAAGGCAAAGCTCTCTGTGTACCTGTCAGTTAATGTTCCTACTAGGGATGGGGCAGATCCGATCCAGTATCGGTATCGGTATCCGATACCAGCATTATTTAAGTATCGGGTATCGGATCAAACCTGCCGATACTTTTCCGATCCAGTTTCAAAGAGCACTTGTGTTCAATCACATTCTGTGACTGCCCTTCTTAACATTGTCTGAGATAAACCCAATGAAGACACTCTTAAGCCTTACAATAGGGGGTTCCCTATTGTAAGGCTTAAGAGTGTCTTCATTGGGTTTATCTCACACAATGTTAAAATGAATAGTTTGGGTGCAAAAGTTCCATTATACAGAGTCAAATACCTGAACAGTATCGGATCGGGAAAGTATCGGTATCGGTCGATACTGAGTTAATAAGTATCGGTATCGGATCGGAAGTGAGAAATGTGGATCGGTGCATCCCTAGTTCCTACATTCACATATGGCCATGCTCTGGGTAAAGACTGAAAGAATGAGATAGCAAATACAGGCGGTTGAAATGAGTTTCCTCCACAGGGTAGCTAGACTCTCCCTTAGAGACAGGGTAAAAAGTTCAGATATCTGCGAGAGACTTGGAGTAGAACCGCTTCTCCTCCACATCGAGAGGAGCCAGCAGAGGTGGTTTGGGCATCCCTGGTTGCCTCTATCCACAGTATTCCTGGGGGTGTCACTGTAGAAGCAAATGCATTGTACTTCCTGTCCGACACCGGAAGTGCCTGTATTCCATAGGCGGAGTATGGATCGCGGGTGTTTTTGAAAGTTATTTTCATTCATTTTATCGGAGCAAACACAGCTTTTGTTTAAACGGAACGTTTACTGAAATGTCCTACCGGGGTTCAGGTACCTGCTGTGCTGTTCGCGGCTGCACCAACAACCGGACCAAGCTAAATCTTTGGCTAAAACAACAGTGTTTTCAACACGGACCCAAAACAAAGAAAGAGTGTTCCTGCATCCTTCTCTATGGCTGTGTCTGCGCGATCAGGTAACATCTGTAATTTCTTTTTATTCAGGGAGGGTTTATTAATGAGAGTTTTGGATGATTTACTGTCTTAAAACGATAGATCTCAGACGCGACCGGTATTTTTAGCCGAGATAGCTGCTAACAAACCTTAGCCGAGAGGCCGGAGCAAACGCGTTCGCTATTTATGTAGTTTTAAATTATGTCTGCGCGATCAGGTAACATCTTTTTATTCGGGGAGGGTTTATTAATGAGAGTTTTGGAAGATTTACTGTCTTAAAACGATAGATCTCAGACGCGACCGGTATTTTTAGCCGAGATAGCTGCTAACAAACCTTAGCCGAGAGGCCGGAGCAAACGCGTTCGCTATTTATGTAGTTTTAAATTATGTCTGCGCGATCAGGTAACATCTGTAATTTCTTTTTATTTGTCCCTCCTCTTTTAACAAAACGAGTGGTGTTCCCACATTTTTAATGAACTAAAACAACAAAGTTTGGACTGTCTTCAACTGTATTACTCGCATGTAAACAAACGGTGTTTCCGGTCAACCGGAAGTCGTGTGCACATTTCGCGCAAAGCGTCATGGGGCGTAGGAATACTGTGGATAGGGAGGTGCTTCGGGCATGTCTGATCTGGGAAGAGACTCCGGGGTAACCCAAGGCATGCTGGAGAAACTATATGTCTCTTGGTTGGGAACACTAAAAAAGACACTAGACCTCTGAGAAGAGCTGGAAAATTGCCTGTGGACAGAGATGGCTGGGCCTCAAGCTGTTCCCCCCAACAATTCCAGAACAAGTGGAAGCTGATGGATTTATGGACAACACTACAGTACAAGCAATAACGCCACGATATAAACAACAACATCAACATGTGCACAACATGACATAAACAACAACATCATACATATAACATGTAAAAATTACATAAACAACATTGTAAAAACAACAATAATGAACAATACTTTATTGGTCATACCAACTGTTCATCTGTATTTAAATTGTCTCTGGGTGAGAGAAACTCAATACTGTATGTGTTTGTCTTGTTTGTCTTTGTGTCCCTAGACGAACTGGAGACCTGTCCAGGTACCCCCCCCCCCCCCCATTTTCACTCTCTTACTGTTAGACACAGACACCAGCTCCTTGTCATTGACAGAAAGATGAATGTTGGTTGGATGATGGATGTTTGATGGTTGGGAGAAATTTGGATGGATGTTTGATGGTTGGATGGATTTTGGATAGTTGGATGATTTTGGATTATATCTGATGGTTGGATGAAGGTTGGATGAATTTTTATTGGTGGGATGACGGTTGGATGGATGTTCAGTGGTTGGCTGATATATGGATGGATCTTTGATAGTTGGATGATATTTTAAAATGGTTGGATGATGTCAGATGGATGCCTGTTGGTTGTATGATTTTGGATTATATCTGATGGTTGGATGAAGGTTGGATGGATGTTTATTGGTTGGATGAAGGTAGGATGGATGTTCAGTGGTTGGCTGATACAGTATATGGATGGATCTTTGATGGTTGGATGTTGTTTTAAAATGGTTGGATGGATGTCTGATGGTAGGATGATGTCAGATGGATGCCTGTTGGTTGGATGAAGGTTGAGAGGATGAGGAGGGATGAAGGTTGGATACATGTCTGATGGTTGGACGGATGTCTGATAGTTGGATGAAGGTTGGATGGATGTTTGCTGACTGGATGAAGGTTAGATGGATGCTTGTTGGTTGGATGAAGATTGAAATGATGAGGGATGAAGGTTGGATACATGTCGGATGGTTGGATGAAGGTTGTATGGATGTTTGCTGACTGGATGAATGTTAGATGGATGTTTGATGACTGGATGAAGGTTGGATGAATGTTTGATGACTGGATGGATGTTAGATGGATGTTTGATGACTGGATGAAGGTTGGATGGATGTTTGCTGACTGGATGAATGTTAGATGGATGTTTGATGACTGGATGAAGGTTGGATGAATGTTTGATGACTGGATGGATGTTAGATGGATGTTTGCTGACTGGATGAATGTTAGATGGATGTTTGATGACTGGATGAAGGTTGGATGAATGTTTGATGACTGGATGGATGTTAGATGGATGTTTGATGACTGTATGAAGGTTAGATGGATGTTTGTTGGTTGGATGAAGATTGAAATGATGAGGGATGAAGGTTGGATATATGTCTGATGGTTGGATGAAGGTTGGATGGATGTTTGCTGACTGGATGGATGTTAGATGTGTTTGATGACTGGATGAAGGTTGGATGGATGTTTGATGACTGGATGGATGTTAGATGGATGTTTGATGACTGGATGAAGGTTGGATGGATGTTTGCTGACTGGATGGATGTTAGATGATATTTGTTGGTTGGATGAAGATTGAAATGATGAGGGATGAAGGTTGGATACATGTCTGATGGTTGGATGATGGCTGGCTGGATGTCTGATGATTGAATGACAGTTGGATGGATGTTTGCTGACTGGATGGATGCTAGATGGATGTTTGATGACTAGATGAAGGTTAGATGGATGTTTGTTGGTTGGATGAAGATTGAAATGATGAGGGATGAAGGTTGGATACATAACTGATGGTTGGATGAAGGTTGGATGGATGTTTGCTGACTGGATGGATGTTAGATGGATGTTTGATGACTGGATGAAGGCTGGATGGATGTTTGATGACTGGATGGATGTTAGATGGATGTTTGATGACTGGATGGATGCTAGATGGATGTTTGATGACTAGATAGATGTTAAAGATGGATGTTTGATGACTGGATGGATGTTAGATGGATGTTTGATAACTAGATGAAGGTTAGATGGATGTTTGTTGGTTGGATGAAGATTGAAATGATGAGGGATGAAGGTTGGATACATGTCTGATGGTTGGATGAAGGTTGGATGGATGTTTGCTAACTGGATGGATGTTAGATGGATGTTTGATGACTGGATGAAGGCTGGATGGATGTTTGATGACTGGATGGATGTTTGATGACTGGATGGATGCTAGATGGATGTTTGATGACTGGATAGATGTTAGATGGATGTTTGATGACTGGATGAAGGTTAGATGATGTTTGTTGGTTGGATGAAGATTGAAATGATGAGGGATGAAGGTTGGATACATGTCTGATGGTTGGCTGGATGTCTGATGATTGAATGACGGTTGGATGGATGTTTGCTGACTGGATGGATGTTAGATGGATGATGACTGGATGAAGGTTAGATGGATGTTTGTTGGTTGGATGAAGATTGAAATGATGAGGGATGAAGGTTGGATACATGTCTTTTTATTTATTTATTTTTAATTATTATTATTATTATTATTTCCATTTATAGATGGCCTCCCTTCTCACCTTACAGCCATCCTCTCACACCGATATGATTTTTTTTAATAGAGAGAAGAAAAGATTCATTCATTCATTCATTCAACCTTTATTTAGTCAGGTAAATCTTTTGAACCTCATGGGCTCATTTACGAAAGCGACCTGCTAAAACTAAAGAACAATGAACAGCAATGGTAGAATTTCCATAAACAACAAACAAACAAACAATAAACAATAGAAAACAAAAGAGAGGAAAAAAAAATAATAATATATATATATTTTTTTTAACAAAGTATCAAAAAACTAGCAAAACATTATAAGGTAGACGTATAAAATCAAAGACAGGAACAAATCTGCATTGGTTTTTGCCAGGATTCCAACAGATTCTGAAAACCATTTAGAGAAGTCAAGTTCGAGAGCTTCAGATCTTTTTGTAAGATATTCCATGAAGATATTCCATACCTACAAATATATACAGTATACAGTATACATACATATGCATTCATATCACATATCCGTCTACATATCTGCATATGATATCTACATATACATCCCTGCATCCATTTGTGTGTGGTTGTGAGTATGCATAAGTGAATAAGGTTCCTCCAATAGAACATTTAGCAGCGACTGTGAAGCATCAGAGATCCGTCCCCCCAAAGCCCGAGGCAGATGAAGGGGAGATCAAAGCCCAAGACCCCAAGAAGGACCCCGAGCCAGAGTCCCCAGGGCCACCCGAACAGGACGAGCCACTCGCCCACTCCCCAGATCTGACCAAGGGGGAGAACCGGACGAGCTCCACCAGTGACCACACACAATGACCCCCGGGGGGCCAACAGCGACAAGCCCACAGGCCCCCGCCGGAGCCCGCTGCAAGAGCCCGCTGCACTGACGTAGCCTCAGGCCCGGACACCGAGGCCCGGGCACCGGGGACGCCCACCCCTCAGGCCCAGACCCGATAGGACCAGAGGACCCGAGCTCCACCAGGCAGCCACCAGGCCGAGCCGACACACGCCCAAGCGCCCAACCCCCGAAAGCGATAGCAAGGGCCCCCAGCCCGCCCGCAGGCAAAAGGACACCCACCCGGGGGCCACGTGGTAGGAGCGCGACATCAAGTAGCCTTAAGGGCAAAGCAGAGCTGTGCGTCTGTGCGAGCGCCGCGCCACGTGGTAGGAGCGCGACATCAAGTAGCCTTAGATGTAACAGAGAGGGGGCAGTCCAAATCCCAGCCTGACAATTAGACATTCATACACAGACACACTCACTCAGACCCACCCTCATCTTCACTCACACAAAGACAAACAATAACGACACGTTCCATTCATAATTCTGATGCACCCTCTATACCCCCTAGGTCCAAGACATGTACCTGCCCCCTACATGGGGCAGCCCATACCCAAGCCCAGGAGGTAGGCCCATTCAAATTATAATGAATAGTTATGGCTATTTCTGGGTTTTCTAAGGTCACTTGGCTCTGATGGACATCATGAAAATACTCAATGCCCACCTCATCTTAACTGCACACATGCAAAGCTTTACAACAGCAGGTTGCATTGTGATAATAGAAACACTGCAACTTCTCAAACTGCCTGCAGTTTGTGTTTACATTGTCTCATGTTGTTATTGCATCACACATATCCATGCAGGTTTACATATATCAACAGCTACTCTATGCAACCTTCAATCAGATGCTTAAAGGACATGACCCACAATGTTTTCAAATTGCATCGCCATTAATATTTAGTAGTTAATTTAATAATAAAACAGGAGCGTTTATTTATATTGTAGAGAAATAACGCTAAATGTGTTATTTCATGTTTTTTTTAGCAGTTTTTAGCAGCAGCTCCGGGAAAATCTGCCCCTCTCCATATATGGACATTGATGTCACTGAAGTATCCGCATAGAATGCATGCGGAGTTATAACAAGCATGCATCGACGTAGCTTCATTATTGCAGCGGTTTTATATCTTATTAAAAAGTGGGAAATAATATATATATAACCTTATAATAAAATAAAAAATAAATAAAAACAGAGCGCTAGTCCAGCTGTACCCACAACTGCACCAGGAAATATTTAGAGATCGCGCATCCACTAGTTTAATTCGCTCGCAACAAATTCATTAATTTCCTCATGAAGCTGCTGGCATCGGCTTTTTATTCTCTCCCCGTGACCTGTCAATCAATTCAGTGACAGGTCGGGAGTAGAGAATAAAAAGGCAGCCGACAGCTTTAACCGCAGCGGTGTTATATCTTATTAAAAAGTTCTAAAAAATAAATAAAAACAGAGCGCTGGTCCTGTACCCACAACTGCACCAGGAAATATTTAGAACCTCACGCATCCACGTAAGACACGACTTTAAACCTCCATCGCGAACTCACTCCTGCCTTCTGAGTGGATCCTTTATTTATGTCATTCCGGACTTCGGCAATCTTCGGCCGGGTTTCCGGATGTTTCCGGGACTCCGTTGTTTTTTTTGTTTTTTTTTTACACTCGCCTGGCCCAAATGCAAAAATGAAAATAGACATCATATTCTACTACAGTAATTGTCCAATATGGTGAATTGTTACTGTCACGGTGGGTGTTGTCCTTTAAGATTAACAAATAGGATTTGAGTGTTCTTTTGGTGTTTGGTGCTTGTCAGGAGCAGCAGTATGCAGAGCTGATGGTTCAGCGACAACAGATTGAAGAGCAGCTGCACAGACAGTTAGAGGAGCTGCATGCACACAGCCAGAAGGAGCTGCAGCAGGTGCAAGAAGAGCTGGCTAGGCTGCAGAAGGAGTTCAAACAAAACCTCCTGCAGGCTGAACGCGAAAAGCAACAGGTTTGTGAGGTGATCTTTATGCAGTTTTTCCTATACTTTACGTGGGATAAAATGTATTCTTTCTGTACCAAAAGCAACACATATTAGTATTCTCCTGCACAAACACTGCACTTGAACCAAGGCTTACCTAAATGATGGTTCAGGCCAAACCGAGTCTTTTGATCAACTTCATGTAAACTACTCTGACCTCAAAGAGCATTGTGTTTAGGCTTTGTTCCAAAAGGAGGTTGAGAAGACTGCCCTAACTGAGAAGATAGCAACCTTACAACATCATCTGGCCACAGCAGGCATGGAGATGGAACAAATGCAGAGGGAGGCTCGCAGCAAACAAGAGCAGGACAAAGTAAAAATGTTACAGGGCTGTACTGACCCAGTTCTGCTTTCTTTTGCTTTACAGTACCTCAGCTGACAGATTTGTGTCTTTCTGTGTTCCAGAATGCAATGGTTGACCTCAGGTCTGAGCTGCAGGACTTGCAGCATCAATTTGAAGAGTCTCTAAGCTTCCATCACAGTGCCAAGAACCGTTTTACGGAGCAGCTTAGAGAGTTTAGCCAGCAAAGGGAAGAGGCTAAACAAGAGGTAGAACTTATTCAAATCATTTGCAGTTTTTCCTCGGCATACTTTTTGATTCATAGACTCTGTGCTTGATGTTTTAGTGAGACTATGTGTCTTGGTGATGGCCACTACATAGACACTACACTATAGAGGTTGTGCGTACTGTAGAATCACAGGACATTTTAGGCATGTTTAGCTTGGCATAGAATGGGAGACCTCTGATTTGTTTTGACAGTGACCGAGAGTTTGTACCAATTAGTACCGGTGTGAGGGAGAACCAATTAACATATGGTAGGCTTATGTTGACTTTGGCTGGTGTCATGGAGCTCCTCTAGCATCAGAGTGCCATCAGGTGCAGAGCACTCACAGCCAAGTCCTACAAGGAAAGGTGGTGTACTGTCCCTGCTTAAGACTTTTATTTACCTTGTCCTCTTCTTGTCAAACCCACATGAGGAAGGTTTTGCTCCGTTAACCTTAATCTAAACATCAAACTGAAATTAAAGAGCATATTTTGGCTGAGTGAAATACCTCTCTGAGCAGAATGAGAGATGTAAATTTCATCTCTTGGCATTGCTTGAGGTCAGGATTTCAGGCACAAGGTCACTGGGCATTTTTTGTGAAATAACAAGCTCACGCTCACCTCGTTAGGATCTAACTGCAGAGCCTCAACAATCCTTGATTTTAAAGCCTGGGCTCCCTGGAAAAGGACGGCTAGTTTATCAGTGTGGGACTTTTTGGTTTCCATAAAAAAAGCAGAAATTAGGGCCACTCTGTCTTCTCACTGCCTCCTTAGCCTTGTCAAAATATAGTAAATAAAGACTGGTGGAGCCAGAGCAGAGAAGTTTTGAGGCATGGTCAACCCTCCCTACCATATATCAAGTTAGACTTCAGCAATGCTCGCATGTAATGCTGTCACCCCTGCTGCTTTCCAGGCTCAAATGTTTTCACTTACTCTGACCGGGTATTCTCATGTCAGAGAGATGCAACGTTGCCGTGAGAGAGTGTGACAAAGGACTAAAAAGCATTAAAGGAAATGAAAATAGGCGAAGCGGAGCAAAACGAAGAAGGGGCGGATACAGTCCCTGGTACCATAATGTGAAATAAAAATTTAAGTTAACCCCTTTTGTAAATAAACCAGTGGGGGAGTGTTTATTTTTCCCCTCGCAGCAGCGAGAGGCTGGCTCCACCGGGACTCCAGGTCCCCCTCTCTCATGCACATAACATAACACTGAGCCTTCTGATGAAACGCTGGCCTGCACTCTTCACTAATAAGCAGGTACACATATTATTCTGATGGGTCATTCTCCAGTTGAACAGCACACTAATTTCTTTTTTTTATTTTAATTTTTTTTATTTGTATGCATTCTAAAGGATTATGGGAAAAGACCTACTGTAGGAATTTTATTCTGTCCGTCATGATCACACCACCAGTCTTATGGAAATGAGGGGCAACGTGGCTGAACAT